>PVKM010016526.1:0-26757 GCA_004027735.1 Carollia perspicillata
AATAGATCTGTTAGAGAATTTTATTTTGTCAGTATACAAACTAATTTGGGGAGAAAGTCAGCAGTAAAAAAATTCCCTCTCTCTTTCTCATTCCTTCTCTCCAACCACAAAAGCAACTAGGATTTTTACAGTAAAACAAGTTTGCATTTGACAGGTTTTTTTTCCTTTAGCTTTCCGAGTAGGCCTCAGGGTTTGTCTAACACCAAATTATTGCAGTTAAGCAGTTACAATTTCCAGAAAGTCTCCAAACTTCTGGTAACTGGCCTATTTTTTCTAGTATTCCTAGCACAAGTGTAACCATGTTCTGTTTGTCCTGAGTGAGAACTGGAAGTAACAGGACTCAACACTCTTTCCTGTGCGGCTGGATGACACCGTTTTACTTTAAACTTGAATTTGTCTGAGCTTTAAAATGGCCCCTTACACATTTTTTCCTTAGGTTTTAGTGCACTCCTTTCTTTCTCTTTTTATTTTCTTTCTTTGTCACTCTGTCTCGCTCCCTCTTTCTCTCTTCCCTCCCTCTCTCTTTGTTTCCTTTTCCTTTATTAGTTTTCTTTCTGTTTTATTTTTATGGGAATGTTGTACTGTTTACCTTATTTTTTCTAAGATACTACTTTTTACACTCTTTAGCGTGATGAACTTAAAATAACTCTCATCAATATAGCAATTATATCTAAGTATATGACGATGTTCAAGTTGTATTATATGCTTTATACATTTCATCTTTTATTGCTTTTTTATGAAGTTGCTTTTATCACTTCTTAGGCTATTAAATATTCGTGGGTCTGTGATTACAGACCAAGAGTGTGATTTTTTTTTATTTTTTAAATGATTTTTGGCTGAAGAATAAGCCCCTTACATACAGTCTTTTTGGTGATAGTGTTGTTTCCATGTGGTCCCGTAGGAGAAGGAAGGGGAGGACAGCATTTCTCACCCAGAGCCTCTGGGATGAAGGTAGAGGAAGTAAAGACTCTCAGAATGAGAGTCTTTGACCTCTGACCCTGCCCTGGGAGACCCATGTAAAAGGCAAAAATCTACTCGGCTTCAGGACTCTATGTGTTGTCCCAAACACTATCAGGGAACAGACATTTGGGTTACACTTTACCCTGGTCATTTCATTGCTTTATTTCTATATAACTCTATTTTAATACCTCTTTTGGCATACTTAGAATTTTCTCTCTTTCTCTTCAGTAAAAGAGGTGAGGCAGATTTCATTCTATTTTCTTGACTCAGAAACCAGTTTCTTTGGCCGAGGTTCAAAATGAAACTTCCCCCTTTCTTTTCTTATGACTTTAGTCCATTACAAACTGCATATGTATATGTACACATGTGTGTGTGTATGTGTGCATAGGTGTTTAACACAGTATTATGTACTAGAGAGTGTTACTGTTTTACACGTGTATGTTTACACGTGCATATTTACATGTGTACATGTATACATATATACATTTATATATACATATATGTTTACTGCATATATAAATAATATATTAAGTGCTGATTATCCACTCTTGGAAAGTATATTTCTGATAATGTAATTTAAACTAATTTTCACATAAAATTTTATTTTACACTTTCTATGTTCAAAAGTAAAGCATAGACATCACAACATGTTCACTATTTTGAGATGACAACCGCTTATTGACTTTTAATCTTAAGGGTTTATTATTATTGTATTTTATATGATTTTTGACATTCTGTCAGTTGTTAAGGCCAATAGTTCTTTTTTATAGAATGAGGTTGTACTGAAAACAATGACATGTAAAAAAAACACTTTAATCTCTCATAGCATCTTGGGTTTTGTTGACAGAATTTATATTTTTACCATGGAAGATTTCTACTTTCAATTAACTACTTTAATTAGCTGTTTAGAAGGTACCTTTTCCATATAGGCAATCATTGTTGGAAACTTGAGACTTAGAAAACCCATTTTAAATTCAAGAAGTTTGTAGTATGTTTATGCAAAGCCCTTTTTAGGACTTTGAGATCTAGCGACAAAGAGTAGATTAATTTATTCTTGGTGAAAAAGATACTTATAGTTTAAAAGTTTTCATGACTGTAACGAATATAGCCCCAAGAAATATTTTCTTCTAAAGGCACTCATGTTGTTGGTGTTTTCTGCCATCGCTCAGTTTGACTCCGTTTTGTCAGTGGAGTGTGTAGATGACTCTTAGGCAAGAGATTCAGCTGGCTTTTTCCGATTAAGAACTTTGATCTGTCTTGTGACTGTCACAACCGCTATTGGTCATGTGATGTTTATTGTCATACCAACAAAAAAGAGATGCGTCACTTGGAGGCTCCGTTGGGCCTCAAGTGCATCTCTGCTGCAACCATATTGTTGATTGTTTCTGTCGTGTTCACCTGTGTAACCAAGAATCCCAAACCTAAATAATAAGCAAGTTGATATCCTAAATAGCTACATTCTATGTTCTACCTTCTATACTTAAATTTATGCAGACAGGTCTTAATAATTTTAGTAGTTATCTGTTTATAATGGTTTAAGGGCTCACAGAAATATTACCAGTTCACACAGGAAAGAGCACAGTCCACCAGAGTGTGTGTGTGGGTCACAGTCTAAATCCCAGTCCACGGGATTAGTCGTTGGTAGTCTGCCATTGTCCCTCTGCCAAATGCAACCAACCTGTGTGGAAGAAACACTAGGCTCATGTTATGTTTGAGGCTATTATCCTATTTGGTTAATATTCAACCAGTTATTGGCAGGAATTTCAGATTTGGTTAACAATATTTAAATTTTTCTTCAATGTTGTATACAAAGTCATGTCTACTACAAAATGACATTAAAAGGTTTAAAAATAAAAGACCTCCACGCAAATGTCAAATATATAGGAGAAATGAAAATTTCTGATACATTTTTTTAAAAGCAGCTTCAGCCCTGACTGGTGTGGCCCACCAGTCAGTGGGTTAGGCATTGTGCCCACAAGCTGAAAGGTTATTGGTTCAATTCCCAGTCAGGACATATGCCTGGGTTGTAGGCCAGGTCCCTAGGTGGGGACACACAAGAGGCAACTGATCGATGTTTCTTTCACACATCAATGTTTCTCTCCCTTTTTTCTCCCTCCCTTCCCCTCTCACTAAAAATAAATAAATAAAATCTTTTTTAAAAAATTAAAATAAAATAAAAAGCAAATTCATTTACCATCAAAATGCAAATTAAAATAACAGTACAGTTTTATTTTCACCTTCAAATCAGAAAAATTTTAATCATAATCAGTGCTGATAAGCATGCAATAAGGGCATTTTCATACACTGCTGATAGGAGTATGAATTGGAACTAATTTTTTTAATGATTTGGCATTATATATTAACAGCTTTAAATTCTTCGTGACTTTAGATCTAACTACCTCAAATTCCAACTGTTATCCCAAGGAAGTAGTCAGACCTACATATGAAATTTCCGTAGAAAATTGCATGTCAGCATTGTTTATAATAGCAAACAAATAGGATCAACTTAAATGTCCAATAGTAGAAGACATTAGATCAGTTATGGTCTGTGAAAAGAATGTGATATTTTTCATTTATTCAAACCATGTTATTTAATAATTTGGGGAATGATTTGGGAAATGCTAATGATATAATATTAAATAGAAAAATCAGAATACAATGTGATATGGCCAGTTTGAATTTTTATTAAGATTATGTCTGTGGTAAAAGACAAGAAGGAAAAACAAAACATTTATCTGGATGATAAAATGGTCTGGGTATTAAATATGCTCAAGAGACTTCATTAGCAATTCAGTGGCTTTCTTACAACCTAAGCTTATTGCATTTCTTTAAATGTAAGTCGTGTTACTTCAATGCGCAAATGGTTTGTTTTTACCCTTGCAGTACCTTGTCCACTGGGAGAGTTCTCTCGATCTGGGTTGAAGCCCTGTTACCCTTGTCCTCAAGACTACTACCAGCCCAACGCAGGGAAGTCCTTCTGCTTGGCCTGTCCCTTCTACGGGACTACAACCTTCACTGGTGCCACGTCCATCACAGATTGCTCCAGTAAGATGATATCCTTTGTACCTCCGTAGCCCTGTGTTGGAGATGTTTGCTCATCTCTGTGGTAGCTTCGATTCTGAATTTTAACCTGTCATTGGATTTGGGTGTCTAGACTTATTCAGTTGTCCTTTTGATGTCTTTTTGATGACAGTGACTCAAAGATTCTTAATTTGGGAACGTTGAACTCGGTAACTGCCAACTGCTAAGAGTCTAGAATTGAATGATGTATCCCATCCATCCCTGTTTTCTTTTTTAATATTAGTGAACCGAAATATGTGTGGCTTCGCCTCCCCTGACAACCAGAATCTTGACCATAGTATTTAAATAGAATCTGCGTATTGGCAATAGCTACTACACAATATGTTTCTCTGATGTTTTCCCATTGGTTTTCTTAGGCTTTGGTTCATCTTTCTCCGCGGCAGAGGAAAGTGTAGTGCCCCAGACTTCTCCCGGGCATATGAAGAACAAGTATGAAGTCGGCAGCCAGGCAAGTCCATTTCCTGTGTATGAAGTTTTCTGCAATGGAATGTCTGGGAGACAACTTGCTGATGTACATGCCACCCAAGGGAAAATCACCAAAGTTGAAACTTTAAGTAACCAAGACTCATAAATATTATCAGTGAATAATTGTATTTACTTGTGACTTCTATTAAGAACTTTCAAAAATTCAGCATCAGAAGTTCTTAGTACCAAAAATGGAATTTTTCTCCAAGCAATTTCTGGCACAGAGAATATGTATATATGGGGGGCCTTTCCTATTGATTTTTTAAAAAATAGAGACAGGGAGGGAGGGAGGGCGGGGGAGAGAGAAAGTGAGAGAAAAACATCAATTTGTTGTTCCCAGTTACTTCTTGTATGCGCCCTGACCGGAGATCAAACCAGCAGCCTTGGCATAGGGGGATGGCACTCTAACCTACTGAACTGCCTGGCCAGGGCTGGTTATGGGGAGCCTTTTGATTCACTAATAATTAACTTATCATGAACATAGCCCATCATTTGAGTAAGGGCATTTGGATTAGCCAAAGGCCTTTTCTGGTTGGCAGGAAGCGTCACTCAATTTCCATGAAAATTATTTTAAATTATTTTGCCTGCAACAAAAATGGTTGAGTGGATTTTTAAAAAAGTAATTAAGGTTTAAAATAATGAAGAAGCATCACTCCTGAACATAACAAAATTAATTGTTCAGCCATTACTCTCAATTTACCCTACCCAGTGTCATCGTAAGTTCCTTCAAGTATTTTTAAGAAGGACAATGAGGTTTAATTTCTTATTTCAACTTCCTACAGCCTCGTCTAAACATACCAATTTTAAGGGCTTCATAAGTCCTATTTGAAACTAAGCCTAGTGGACACAGGTTTTGTAAGGATTTCTAGAGCTGTAACTATCAACCCTGGAGACGTATTAGAATCTACTGGTAAATGTTTTAAAAAAATGGTGCACGCAGATCCCACTCGAAGAGATCCTGATGTAGCTGGTCTGGGTCGGGGCCCTGTTCTTAGAGTACTTTTAAAACACCGCAGGGGATGCTCATGTGCAACCAGCATTTAGAAACAGTGCTTGGCTTTACCAGAACATCACTCAAGAATAAGACGCATCATCTGTGTCGGGCACCAACATACATGCAGGTAGCAGTCCCATTAGCTTGAGTGACCTCACCTGAAAACAGGAACCAATGACGTAACGGTGAAACCTCCTAAGTCCCTGGCCAAGCTTCCTTTGAAATGAATAGAGTGTTTTGCCTGACAGATTTCTTTTCTGTCACTGCCAGGTTTTCCATGAATGCTTCTTAAACCCCTGCCACAACAGCGGAACCTGCCAACAACTTGGGCGTGGTTATGTCTGCCTCTGTCCACCTGGATATACAGGTAACATGAGAAATGCAAACATTAAAGTGTTTTTTCATATGGAATCATTGTGACTTGCAGAATCAAACTTTGGAACATTAAAAATAAACCCTGAAACATACATGAGGCTGTATCGATGCACAAAAATTTGGTTGAACGAGATAAACCGATAGTTGAAAAAGGGTATGCGCATCTTAAAAATGACAGTTTTCTTTGCATGTTTGGCAGAAGAATAAAGAATTGTCTTTTTGATGAAAAAGTCACATCATATCTTACAATTTAAATTGGAATACAGTTCCAGAGGCCATGTCCAAGGTTTCATTCCAACACACATTAAGTACCTGACAGTCAACATAGAACAGATTGTCCAGCATAAACATTTTTAAAGAAACTCCAGTTTCCTTCCTTTGCTTCACACTAGTGGACATTCTTGTGAATAGCTATGGTTTGTTGCTTTGCTTCTATCTTTCCAGAAGATTTGCTTAGAAAAATAATATGACTTTGGGCTTGATTATGTAGGAATTACAATTTTTTGCAGTTTGGTTCACACTTTCGCTCAGTTCTGAAACATAATTTTTGAGGAGAAATAAACTACATCTTGAAATTGCAATTTATCCACAATAATTTCCTGTTTTCTTCTAGAAATTAAGTATTTACATTTTTCTGAATTTTATGCAACCAACATGAAATGCTTTTGAAAAAAAAAAATGATACTTAAATAAACGAATTCACCACAAAATTAGCAAAAGGAAACTTGGGAAACAAAATGTAGCCCAAGGCCGTCCAGAGTATTGGTATTCTACTCACTATAGCTTGCTTGTGGGCGTGCGTTTTAACTTGTGTTAAAACAACTTCCTGACATTCCGTAGCAAATAATGGGTCTTGGTCTAGCATTTTATGGATGAGTGGCGGTTGAGAAAGGGCATAATATAGGGCAGTGGTTCTCAAATACTGAGATGCGCCAGAATCATCGGGAGGGCTTGATAAAGCAGATTGCTGGACCACTGCCCCAGAATTTATGATTCAGTAGGTCTGGGCGAGGTTGGAGAATATGAATTTCTACCAAGTTCCACGTGGTGCTGATGCTGTTGACCCAGGGACCACACTCTGAGTCCCTGTGTACAGAAGAACATGGTTTCCAGCAGAGCCGGCCCATAGATAGCTTGTTTGCACCCCATAGGGAGATGCGGTCCCACCCTAGGGCACCTGGCATGTGAGTTGAGATCTGGCCGGATTTAGCCCCACCCCCAGCCCTCAGCCAAGTGACCTTGGTAGCAAGTTTATTTGGCTATGTTTTCCACTTTGAAATCAAGCAAATTTCTGGCTCCGTTTTGTGCTTCCAAGTGTCCCTCCTTCCTTCCCCCACCACACACACTTCCAACTCAGGAGATTTTCCTGTCCTTCTAAGGATATCGTAAGTCTGTTTAGAAAGAGGCAGCACCTTTATTAAATACTTATCTACATGGTAGTACTTGATGAATATTGGCTTTTTCTCTACCACCACCGTTCCCCATAAATTCAGATTATTGGGATAAGTACCTTTTAATGCTTATGACTCTGTTTCTCGTAATCCCTCTTTCTGATTGTCCTTCAGAGTTTGGTTTGCATTTTAGGCTTAAAGTGTGAAACAGACATTGATGAATGCAGCTCACTGCCATGCCTCAACAATGGAGTTTGTAAAGACCGGGTAGGGGAATTCATTTGTGAGTGTCCATCTGGTTACACAGGTAAGGAAGAACCTTCTTGTTTTCACAATATAAACCTTGGAATCATTGCAGTTTTATTGCTGAAAATCAAAATGTCAATGACATATCCCTTCACACCTGTCGGAATGGCTGTTACCAAGACAGGTAACAGTGTTGGTGAGGACGTGGAGAAAAGAGAACTTTCATGCACTGTTGGTGGCAAAATTGGTACAGCCACTGTAGAAAACAGTATGGAGAGTCATCAAACAATTAAAAACAGAAATACCACCTGTTCCAATAACCCCATTTTGGGCTACCCAAAGGAATGAAGTGACTCTGTCAAAGAGATACCTGCAGCCCTGTGTTCAGTGCAGCACGATTTCCATAGCCAAGGCTGTGGAAACAACCCAAGTGTATGTTAAGGGATGGAGGAATAAAGGAAATGTGATGGATATGGGCACAGATATTATTCAGCCATAAGAAAAGGAGATCTTGTCATTTGCAGCAACATGGGTGAAAGTTGTGGGCATTGTGCTAAGTGAGATAAATCAGAGAGAGAAAGATGTGCACTGTATGATCTCACTGCTCTGGAAACTTAAAAAGGTGAACGCAATCCGGTTCTCCCACCGCCACCACTGCTGGTCCACGCAGCTTGGGCGGTGGGAGAAGCAGCAGCGTCCAGTCAGCCCAGGTTTTCGAAGGCCCTTAGAGTACCTGGCCCCCGCCAGCCACAGTGCCCGAGAGGAAAGTCAGCTCCACCCGGGGGAGGGGGGGCAGTGAAAAGAAGCCCCAGAGAAGATTGGCAAGGTTGTCAGCTAAACATGCTCCTGCAAAAGTGGAAAGGAAGCCCAAAGAGGCAGCAGGAAAGGATCAATCTGCAGACAGAAAAAGCGCACACCGAAGGAAAAAGGGGAGCCAGGGGAAAACAGGCCAGAGAGGCCAACCAGGACGCCGAAGATCTACCCGCAGAAAATGAGGGGAGCCCTGACCAGTGTGGCTCAGTCGCGTGGGTGTCCTCCCACAAAAGCGAAAGGGCGCCAGTCTGATTCCCAGCCAGGGCACGTGCCTGGGTTGTGGGTTCCGGACATGTGCTAGAGGCAACCAATCGATATTTCTCTCACATCTGTGTTTCTCTCCCTTTCTTTCTCCCTGCCTGCCTCTCTCTCTAAAAATAAATAAATAAGATCGTCAAAAACAAGCAGAGTCCAGCTTTGGGTGAAGCAGGAGAGAAAAAGCCAAGTCTGATTGCTGTCATGTATCATATACCGTGCTCTCTCAGTGGTCCCTGTCTCCCTTCTTGTACAATCCAGAGGAGTGTTTTTATCAACTGCCGTGAATGCAAGAGTTTTAGTAGCTCTAGAAACATTTCTTTTAATGTAAATGTCTTTAAAGAGGTGAAATCAGTTGCTGTTTTGGGGTTTTTTGTTTCTCTTTGTAGAACCAGAAAATAGTGGGCCAGTGGATGTGGGAGGCTTGGCTTGTCCCGGGTGTCCGTTTAACTGGTCTGTAGCCGGAGGCAGTTTTACAGCCTGTAGCCCAAAGCAGGCTAAATGCAGTCTGGAGTCCGCCATGCATTTCTTACATCTTGAACAGTTTACAATTACTTCTATTCTCATGTTTTTGGTAGCGTTGTTTGCTTAAGAAAACCATTCTTTGCTCTATACTCTCTGTCTCAGAATTTTGTGCAGCATCTTTGGGGCGGTAGGTTGGCTCTCCTAGTAGCTTTGTTAATGTGCTGTGAAAGATCAAAAATACGGTTATGTAGTGTATGGGATATTAAATTGAGAAGAGGTGGGGCTTTGATGTAACAGCACATCAACATTTGAAAATATTGGTACATAATCTATCAAGGAGAATTAGCCTCCGAATTTTAAACTGGAAAGTCACCAGAATAACTATTTAGAAAAAAATCACAACTACATAACTTCAGGGGTTTTTTTACATATGTTAAAAATTGTGTACGAGTTGAAATATTTGTGTCCTTATCCTCAAAACAAGCAATGAAATCTCAGTTATGAACGAAAAAAACACTAAACTTTTGGAAACAGAGAACTTTTGCCAGAGCCTGGTGGCTGTGGGTGTTCGGCTGTGTTGTTCGAGGGTATAAGCCTGCAACTAGTAGATAAATAAGTCTTGTTAAAGACTAAAGGAATAAACTCAAAAAAGGAGTGAACAGCTAGCAAACAAACAATATGATGAAAAATTAACACAGAATTGCACTTATCTTCTTAACTAAAATTGGCTAAACTTCACAGTTGTCATTTTCCATTGCATGTTGGAAATATCAGATTTCTTCCTAGAAAATTTTGCAGTTCACAGAATAGAAGAAAACAGTTCATTTTAATGTATTTGGCAAAGAGAGAATTTTTTAAAAACATGTTAGCCGTGATTTCCAATTGTTCTGCTTTATACCTGAACAACTTGCTTGAATAGTATTAATCTTAAATTCCTCCAGCTCAAATATTGCATGATTCTTTGCAGGTCAGCTCTGTGAAGAAAATATAAATGAGTGTAGCTCCAGTCCCTGTTTGAATAAAGGAGTCTGCACTGACGGCTTAGCTGGTTATCACTGCGCATGTGTGAAAGGTTACATAGGTAGGGTGTTTTCATTCTTCCTGCATTGCCTTAAAGTCCTAGAAAACACCACAAATTATCACATGTACTAACGTTATATATGTTAATTTTCTTGTTTTCGAGGAAACTCTCCCAAGGTATTCAGAGGTAAAAGAGCACCACATTTGCAATTTACTCCTAAACGGTTAAGAAAAAATAACATCTTTGTGTATGCATCGTGTATTTGTAGAGAAAGACGGAGAGATGGAGAGAGAGAAGACGAGAGTTTATATGGTAAAACAGACATTCAGGAAGGAACTAGGGCTAAATCATAGGAGATTATATGACAAATGGATGCTAAGTAATATGGTTAAATATATCTATATTTAATTGATAAAGAGGAAGTCCAAAAAAGAAAATGGGCAGTGAAGAAAAAAGTCAAGATCAAAGAAACAGAGGAAAATTTTGAAGTAAACTGTTAATTTTATTGTTTAACATTATCTCAATTAGATGACCATTAACTGGTGTTCGTTTCAGAAAGACAGAAGGTAGAAAAAGTAGGTGATCAAAAAAGCAGTCTGAAAAGGACTCACGGAAGCCAGAGCTCAGTAAAGAATGGGGCTCACGCCAGTCTGGCGGGCCAGTCGCGGCCTCCACGTAGAAGCAGATTCCTGCAGGAAGCCAACACTTGGATCGCAGTTCTCTGAAGGGATCACCATGTGGGCTCTTTCTCGTCTTCATCCACCCCCAGGTCTGCACTGCGAAACAGAAGTCGATGAATGCCAGTCAAACCCCTGCTTAAATAATGCAGTCTGTGAAGATCAGGTTGGGAGGTTCCTGTGCAAATGTCCCCCTGGATTTTTGGGTACCCGGTGTGAAAAAAACATAGACGAGTGTCTCAGTCAACCGTGCAAAAATGGAGCTACCTGCAAAGACGGAGTCAACAGCTTCAGGTAAAAGACCACGTCTGGCTCTTTCCACTCTTTTCATGTACTGAACTCTTCAGTTATTCTGTAGCCTCTATGGAGTATGACTTTAAGTCCCAGGTCAGCCATTCCCAAATTCTAGCCCAAGGATAGGCTGTAGCAGAAACTCTCCACTACCTGAGGTTCTGATTCACTAAGTCGGGTGGAGAGTCTGTCGTTTTCAAGTAGGCAAACTGTGTGATTTAAATTCCCCAATGATGGTGGTGCACAGCCCCATTTGGGAACTGCTCTTCTGTGCAGTCATGCCTCGGTATCCACGGGGAACTGGCTCCTGGATCCCTGCAGACACCCAAATCCATAAACGCTCCAACCCCTTCTATGAAACGGCCTAGTGTGTGCATGTAGCCTCCTCACATCCTCCCATACACTTTGAACAGTCTCTAGAGTCCTTACAATGTCTATTACAATGTAAGTGCTGTGTAAATAGTTGTCATGCTGTATTGTTTAGGGGAAGATGATATGAAAAACATTCTGTACATGTTCAGCACATACCCAACCAGCAACCATCAAATGCCTAAGGACGCAGTTTACGTCAGCCACAACGTAACTTTTTTTCAAGAATATTTTCGATCCATGGTTGTTTGAGTCTGCAGATGTGCAACCCGTGGACATGGAGGGCCAGTGCGCTGGGAAGGCATAAAAGACGAAACATTTATATGAGAAGCCACTGCAGAAGCACTAGACAAGGCTCATTTTCAAATGTTCTGTTTTAGCTGAGATTTTCTCACCACATAAATTCAGAAGGAATGCTGCAATCACAGTGTGCCTGTGCCGGTCTACATTCTGTGTCTGTGGTTTTCAAACATTTTTTTTTTTAGTTTAGGTAATCCTTGGTTGAAAAGAAATCTGGTGTGAATGTAAACAAGTAGAATAATAAAGGCTAAGCTTACATTACTTCGTTGAAAATAGTAGCATTTATGGGGGAGAAAGACTTTGGCCTCCTGAGGCATCTCTCAGGGTGCCCGTAGAATACAGTTTGAAAACCAATGCTGTTCTTCTCACTATCAAACCTGCCCTTTCCCATCCCCTTGCCCTTGCAGGATCTGTGGCTTCTGCGGCACAAAAGACAGACCAGTTTGTTTGTGAAATATTGGGAAACTTTATTGTCCCCAACATGCCACTGGTTCTATAAGATAAAAGCAAAAAAGTAACCCTGGCTGGTGTGGGCTCAGTGGATTGAGTGCCAGCCTACGAACCAAAGGGTCGCCGGTTCAATTTCCAGTCAGGGCACATGCCTGGGTTGCAGGCTGGGTCCCCCAGTTGCGGGGTGTGCAAGAGGCAACCACACGTTGCTGTTTCTCTCCCCCTCTCTCTCTCTCCTTTCTACTCTCTCTCAAAATATAATAAATAAAATATTTTTAAAGAATCAAATAAATAAAAGTCTAACCCAGTTGCAACATTTCCCAATCCTCTTTGGGTTCAGCCCCCTTCCATTATGACCTTCAACAAATAGCCAGGGCACTGTCCCCAGAAAGAGGAAGCCAGTTCTGCAGTGAGACTTTCAGTCTCGATGTGGAAGTGAGCATAGCGTAGCATCAGCATAGCATCATCTTTTCATGGGCTTCTTACGTCTTCCGCATATAACACCTACCGCAGACTATGAGAAACTGAGAATCGAGCAGCAGAGTTCCAAGTTCTCCCCAGGCTCCCAGACAACTGATGAATACCAACGTTGTCTAAATCCTAACTGGAGGAAAGGTGAGGGTGAACTCTCCTAAGTAAACCTATTTCCTAGACAAGGTTATTGGATTGCTACAGTAATACCTAGCAAGAGAAGATAAAGTGAAATTCTAGCTAATATAGAATAGACATCATCCAATGCAGAGGACTCAGTAAAGATCCCCCCAGTTCGAACTGATATCTTCTTTTAAACCCCCAAATATCATTTATTCATAATAGTCACCTTTAGGCCAATATCAAAGAGGTCCCCATATGAATAAGCTAGTTACAATATTAACTGCCATCTATCCGACAAGTCCTTTAGATCGGAAAATATTTTAGAAATACAGAAAATTACAAAAAATAATAAAGGTCATGCACTCATTGCAGTAATCATCAAACCTTAACATTTGGTATATTTGATTCACATCTTCTGTTTTAAAGAGTATGTTCTCAATATAGATTTGGAGTCCCTCCGGTACACACCCCCACACACAAACACGCGTGTCTCTTCTTCCCCAGCGGTTACCACTGCCCTGACGTTAGTGCATATCTTTCTCATTCAGAGTTTATATTTTACTACATACAAGACCCCACAGACAGTATATAGCATTGTTCCACATGTTACATAAATGGAAGAAGACTGTTTAAATCCTCATGTGAGTTTTTTTCAATCAACATTATGTATTGTCAAGGTTGATACAGTTGCCTTTAGTTTGCTCATTTCAACTGCTGATTAGTATTCCATTGCATGACTACACCCTGGTTCATTTTCCCATTCTCCCCCCATAAACATTCAGAACATATGGCTGTGAACATTTGTTACATGTGTTTTGTGCACCTCTGCCGTCACTGTCTCCTAGACTATGTATGTACCTAGAAATGAACAGACGGGGCTCTGGGACTGCAAACCCTCGGCTTCCCTTGAGGTTGTCAAATTGTGTTCTACTTACAATATGAGCTCTCCCATTTCACAACACCCTTGTCAGTACTTGACATGACCGGAGGTATTTTCCATCCTGACAGGTGTAAGTGGTTTGTTGTACCCAACAGCCATTGTGTGGCATAGTGACTCAGAACAAGGCACTAGACTGCGTTCAAAATCCTACTCCACCTCTTAGTAACACGGGCTTTGGCAAATTAGCCTCTCTCGGCCACAGTTTACTCACCTGTAAAGTGAGAATAATGATCGTTATAAAAATTGTTGTAAGAACTGGTTAATGTAAGTAAAGCCTTTAGAATAGCATATGGGCTCATTTTATTTCCTAGCACTTCTATGGGGAGAGAAACTCCCAATATGTGAATAATCCTTCTCCTCGACCAGAACTACCTTCTACTCTATTTTTGCCACTACAGCATCTCAAATAAATGCTGTGTTAACTAGGTTTAATTAGATGAATTTTAAAAAGGCAGGGAAGAGCAACAGGGGAAAATTGGGACAATTATGGTAGAGCAACAATACAAAATGTAAATAACAGTGAAAGCAGTGTGTTGATGGGGAAAGTCGGTTTCAGCATTTCAGTCTGCACAGTCCTTTGAGACACGTTCTGAGTGGGAGACAGCCTCGCAGGCCCTTCTGCAGCTGTTCTGATGGTTACACTCTGTTTTCTTTCAGGTGCCAGTGTGCAGCCGGCTTCACAGGGCCGCTCTGTGAGCTGAACATCAACGAGTGTCAGTCTAACCCGTGTAGAAACCAGGCCACCTGTGTGGATAAATTAAACTCATACAGTTGTAAATGTCAGCCGGGATTTTCAGGCAGCAGGTGTGAAACAGGTATGCGTGTATGCAGCATGAGCTAAAAATAATGCTCTTTAACAGTCTCAGTTTTGACTGAAACAAGCACTGCCTACACAGCCAACACTACGATGAGCATTTTGTACCTACGCAATCTTCAGAGCCATCCAAAACACAAGGTAATCTTATCTGCAGTAGCACAAAGGAGGCAATGGAAACTCGGAGGTGTACCAGGGAAATGAGAAAACTGCGTTTGGCGGGACTCTTCACATTCTACGTGCTCAGAAGGGACGCTTTGATAAGCCATTTGAGTGAAGAGGTCATGGGCCACGGACATGTTTGAGAATCAATGCTAAACTGCTTTCTCAGCGCTGGGGTCTTATAACTGTAGGGCTTTCGTTGTGGGGGGAGTATGCAAGATTGGGGCAGAGCTGAATTGGTCATGAAACAGGAACGAGCCAGAGCCCTGAGTAGGGACAGAATGGTGCCCTTCAGTTAGGTACCGCCCCTCGTCTCCCGAGCCCGTTAAACGTCTCTATGCGCCGTTCTCAGTAGCATCCAGACATGCTTCCTGTCTCTCCTCTTCGATGACTCCCCGATCCCACCTCTCCTTCCCCTACTCCGTTTCTCTGCTTCCTTTTTTCATTACTGAGTATTTTTCCTATCTTAGATACTCACTGACTATTTCATTTTAAAAAAACATGTTTTATATTTTGTAAATAACATATTTTTTTATTTTAAAACTGCTTCTCAGATCATCATATTTACTGAAATGGCTTCTTCGACAATGGTACCGTGTACCTACTGCTTACGTTAGACCACTGAAAAGTACCTTGCAAGTGCCATGGTCTGCACACTTTTCTTATTTGTTGCAGAACAGTCTACGAGATTTAACCTGGATTTTGAAGTTTCCGGTATCTATGGTTACGTCATCCTAGATGGCGTGCTTCCATCTCTCCGCGCTGTAACCTGCGCCTTCTGGATGAAATCCTCTGACACCAACAACTACGGCACGCCGATCTCCTACGCGCTTGAGAATGGCAGTGACAATACCTTCCTCCTGACCGATTATAATGGGTAAGCAGAAATGTCAGGGAGTCTGTGCTTTGGATTGTATCCTGGCCCCAGTGAGAACTGACCTTGGGGATGGGGAGTCGGGGAGCCAAGTGCTCCAGGAGGACAGCAGGGTGACAATAATCAATTAGAGCATGTGGACAACTTCTGTAAGAAGGTAGTTTTCATGATAACACTTTATGCATATATTTTTCCATTTCCTAAGTATTTCCTTGGCATTTTGCTAAGTAGTAATATTCACTAAACACTTCATTTGATTTTCACTTTGTCCTGAGGAACTCATGCCCATTTTACATATAGTAAAAGAAAGTTCAAAGAAACTAAATGATTTGCCCCAAATGTCACATTCTGGGCGTGACAGAAACAAGTCTCAAATTCTGACTCTTAAGACTGTCACTCCTTCTTTTACTTAGCAGGGCCTCCAGAGGTCAAGGGATTTCAGTGACAATGGTGATGTGTTGGAGACACATGTACTGAGTATCAGTCAGTCTACACACTTGGGTTGCAAGATGACATTTCTTTTTTCTTTTTGGATCAATAAATTTGAGTTGCAGGGCTCCCCTGCAACATTCCTCTCGGATGTTAGAACTCTCAACCTCAGTTACTTCCCTGCTTTCTTTCCTAGTGAGTGTTTTATCTATTTTAGATTCTTGCAGGTTAATTAATAAAACACACAGCTTTGAAAAAGATCCACAGACTTGGACAGGACTTCCATCATCGGTCATCCGTCCATACTACCAGTCACTAAGCTGCCCATTGCCTCAGCTCTGTGGTCCCTTCAGAACCACTGCTCTTTGTCACATGTGGAATACGTAGCAAGGCTGAAGTTGATACCTTCAAGCTAGATAGATTCTGTGGTTTGTCACATGGCCAGTCCTCTGAGATGCATCCAAATTCATTGCCGCTGAGCAGATTGCAAGCCTCACAGACCCACTGAGCTCTCTTGCTCTCCTCAGCCCTTGGGACTCTCACTACTCTGGTGGAAAATCTTCCCACCCTCAAACCCCATTCTTCTTAGCGGACTTGAACTTTTAGAAACAAAATTCAAGAAATTTGCAAAAACTTCCTCGAAGGCAAAAAATGTAGAGAGAATCTGGTCTGCTTGAATAGGAGGAGGCAAATGGGAAAACACAGAAGGGAAACAATATTATAAAAATATTATTCCATCCTAAAGATCTTGGCATAGGGCTGAGAAGATACTGGGAGAGGTGTTCAGTAAATTACCACCTTCCGTACTGGTTTCCCCCACCTCTTTTGCTTCTCCGTGGCGTTTGAAGCCATCGCACTTTAAACAGCTGGTTGTCCTTCACATTTCCCTAAGCGACATGGTCGTTGGAACCCTCTCATATTCGGTCACCTGTGTGACAGCTTTGACAACAGAGAGCCAGAGTTGTTTCCTAAAGCTTGTTCCTGATCTTAGAAACACACATTTTACAAGAAGGCAGCCAGTCAGTGCTTGCACAACCCTCATTCCTCGCATTCCTGACTCCCTGTCTCCAGAAGAGACAGCGGGCGGATCTCAAGCTGGACCAGCACGTCTCCACTTACCCTGTCTTTTGCCTGGTAGTCTGTGTTTAAGAGACACAAATACTCAGTGAGCTACAGTAACGGTTAATTAGGAAGTCAAATCGGCTTCTGTGAAATATGACCAAAGGGAGAAAAAGACATGATTACAAAGTGCTTTACCTGCATGAAAAGAAAACCAAAGAAAAGAAAAAAATAGTAGCGTGCCCCAGAGGTGGGATTCCAAAACATGACTGATGCCTGTGTCCCCTGGAATCTCTCCACAGATGGGTTCTTTATGTGAACGGCAAGGAAAGGATAACGGATTGCCCCTCCGTGAATGACGGCAGTTGGCATCATATTGCCATCACCTGGACGAGTGTTGCTGGAGCCTGGAAAGTCTATATTGACGGGAAGTTATCCGACGGTGGTGTGGGGCTCTCCGTTGGTTCGCCCATACCTGGTATGTCTTAGCAAAAGAAACATACGTAATGGTGCTAAACACTAGAGGGGGCGGGGCTTAGGTGAATGAGGAGTTTGCTAGCTTTGTTGGCTTTGGTTTTAGACAAAGATCAATGATTATCTTTTTATTGACTGTGCCCCGATTATCCAGGCTGTACATTGTGAGAAGCTTTTTCTAGGTGAGCTTCGTGCCTCTCTGTGTAAGAGATGCCCTTGGGGTCTTTAGTAAGACTGCCCAGGAGCGTTCTGCGCTAACAGTGGGTGGGTACCAAACTGTCTTCCAAGGAGGATTTTAATTGCTGATGCTTTTCATTTGTTGGTTTTGTTTTTGGTTTGTTTTGTGGTCACTATACACAGTATACAAGTGTTTCCAGTATGCAAGCTGGAGCATTCTTAATAACTATCCGACTTTTGTGTTCTTTTTCCAATAGAACCCAAACTCTCTTCCAAAACTCAAACTTTCTTCTAAAAATACTTTTAGAAAAGTATTCAAAGCTTTAGTTTAAAGGAATGCAAAAGCATTAGGCAATCCAGGGTTCTCAGCATCATATATGGCAGGAAGCTTGCTCTATCTGGATTCTTCTATAACGTATGTCAAATGAGGAGTAATGGATGGGTAGCAGTTTTCTTTAGTAAATATAGACACATTGTCAGTGTTTCAACGGGAAATGGCATTATCAGGTGAGGAAGCGTGGCGGTTTCTTTTTGTGGGTGACTTAGAGTGTTCTCATTTTCAGTGATCTCGTCTCTGGGTGATGGGGTGGCAGGGGACTTCTGTCTTCTTCTTTATTCTATTCTGATATTTTCATAATGACCATGCATTTCATTTATGCTTTAGAAAAGAGCATTTGTAGAATTAAACGCTGATAGAAGAATGAAAAGTGAGTTAAAGGAATGGGGGAGAAAAGTGAACTGTAATAGTATCTACCCAGGGAGATGGTCATCTGACCACAAAGAATGAATTGGAGTCCATAAATACTGCAGAGCTCAATTGAAAGAGCTCAGTGAGTGACTGGCTTCAGCCTGGATGATGTGGTTCATTGAAGAGCCTGTGAGCCGAGACAGGGATCCCAGGGAAAGCACAATCATCAGAGGAAGAGTTGGAGTAGGGGCAGACCGTGCATCTGGTTTTAGACATAATGAGTTTGGATTCTAATCATAGGAATACATGCCGCTAAAAACATGGGTTGACAGAACTTTATGAGTAAATCAAATAGACAAGGTTGGTTTTAGTGACAAGGTGTGATTGGCAAGGATTCAGCATGGTGGACTCAGGATGCTGGCAGGTGTGTAAATTGATAATGACCTTTCTGGGAAGCAATTTAGAAACTTTCATCAAGAGCCTTAGAGAAACCGTTGTATGCAATCAACAATGCAACCACCAGAAATCAAATATTCACATATTAATGTATTTATCTCTGTGTAGCCTATTAGAAGTGATTGTGAAATTAATGAAGCAAACTATAGATTCTTATACATTCATATGATAAAATAGCTGTTAAAACTCATGAAATGAAAACCAGGTTCAAGAAGAAAAGCAAAATTGAAACATTGTGTGTAGTGTGATCATGAGTTGTGTGTTTGAAAATATCACACACGCGCACACAATAACCTAGAAGGAAATACAAAAACTGTTCAATGATTATTTCTGGGTAAGGTGAATTCTTTATACCTTTTTCCCCAAAATTTCCTTTCATGTGTATGTATTGATTTTTAATTATTAATTTTCTGAGAAAAAAATATAGGTTGGGAAATCATGAAAGAGGGTCCCCAGACATTGCTTAGCTGGTGGGTGAGATCAGGTGGGGAGGACAGTTGAAGGCAGAGAGGAGGCCGGGGTGGGAGCCTGGGTGTGCCGGCATCTGGCAGGCAGGCAGGCAGAGAAGGGAGCAGAAAGGTTCCGAGAAAGCCAGGAGAGGATGCTGTCATGGAAACCGAGTGCCATCAGCAAGGCTCCTGGCAGGAAACGGGTGGCACACCCAAGGAGGGAAACTGAAGAGCTGAACGAAGGGACTGTTTTCAAAGGTATGATCAGGCTTAAGAGAAGCAAACTTTAGAAGTAGAGCACCCCCTGGTAGCAGTAATGGAAAGTCATCAGGGATGGGCCTGTGGTGACAAGGACTGGAGAGCTGTTGCCAGAATTGAGGCAGACCTGTAGCAGTGGAGAGAAATGGCCCAGCGGGAACAATCGTGTGAGACAGAGGAAGGCAGCCCCTGCCCTCTGCTGTCTGGGAGGAAGGTATCCAGGGTATTAAACTTCTTCCTAACCCTCCTTTCTTACCTCGGGCTGGTCCTCCTGTTGGCCACACACAAACAGAAGCCAAAGGGAGAAGGAAACGAGGTGGTGTAGTCCGCAGGTGTCAACCTTCAGAGACACAGAGCAGGGTGGAGAAGGGCGGAGGTCGGCTCTGGAGGGACAGACGCAGACCACCCAGCACAACAGGGCAGGCAGGCAAAGAGAATGCAAGGTCAGTAGGAACACGATACAGAGAAATCACCAGAGGTGGATAGCGAAGAGTTTCCATTGGAGTTAGCAATTAGGCGGCCACTGGCAACTTTAGAAGGCTCCTTGGAATCGGTGATCGCAATGGAAGCATCGCAGGGTGTGGAATAAGAAGATGAAGAGCAGGAACCGGTAGTCTGTCATGGAGGATAATCTCCTAGAAGAAAGGAGGCAAAATCGGACTTAGTATTTTTTTTGGACATGAGATTTTATATGCCTATACACGTATAGATATGGTTTTATAGTTAAATACTTATAAATCCAATATAATATTTAAATAGAACCATATTTTAACCTGTTATACAAAACATTGAATTTGTCCTTACTGTTAAAACATGCAGTCACTGTAGATAATCGAGCTTTTTAATAATTTCCCCCGACATGTTTGCGCTGGCTGTGCTTTTATTAAGTTAGCATTTTAGGAATAACACTCAGACCAGTTTCCCCCCCTTTTTCCTCCTCCTCTCTCTAGGTGGTGGCGCATTAGTTCTCGGGCAAGAGCAAGACGTAAAAGGAGAGGGATTCAACCCAGCAGAGTCTTTTGTGGGCTCCATCAGCCAGCTCAACCTCTGGGACTATGTCCTGACTCCACAGCAGGTCAATTCCATTTTCAGTGTATGACAGTAATGAGCTACAAAGGTACAAACCTTGTAACAATGTGAACAGCCTAATGATGCCATATCGTACTGTAACCTCTGGGTTTTCAGAATTTGCCGCCGATGTCATTTGAGGCTATGGCCGTAGACTGAGCCAGGCAGAGGTTATCTGTAATAACCTTCGATAACTCTCCTTTTCTGTTCCTGGGTGATGTTTTTACATTTTATTGGACATGATTATTTTTATAAAGTCTTTTCATTGTGGAGGTGGAAAAAAAATCATAGGGAATAATGCTTCCAACCCTTCTGACTAAATATGCAGAAAGTGAGGGGTGGCATTAGATTATGCAGATGAGCAAGTGGTTAAAGTCAGTCCGCAGCCCAGTGGCCTGGGTTCAAATCCCTGTTTTCCCACGAACTGGCTGTGATGATTTCGAACATGTTAATCCCTCTCTCTAAGCTGTAGGTTGGTTGGTTTGCTTTATCCATGAAGATAAACAGAACCGTGGAGTGCAGCTTGGGCAGGACTAAAATGTGTAATCGTGGTGTAGTTTGGCTCACAGTAAGGGCTTGATAAATGCTTGCTCTTTTTATTAGAGGCAGAACCTGACTGAGCCTTCACTGCCGCATCTTAAATCAGAGATGGAAGGGCAGGAGAACGGAGAGGGGGAACCTCGAACACCTCAACGAGCTGCAGAGCTTTAGACAGGTTCTGTGTGTAGAATTTCAGAATTTCCAGCAAAAGGGAAAGATCTGGAGAAGGGAATGATGGGGGTGAAGAAGAGAGGGAGAGGGAAGAGAGTTTTTCTGCTGCCCCAAAGTCGTATCGTACAAAAGCCTGCTTCCCTGTCACCCAACCCCAAATCTGCAGATGTTTTTAATAGGGCTAAACTGAGATATAACAACTCCATCTCAGCAAAACAAGTAAGGTTTATCTAAAGGCATGCTTTTAAACTTTCAGGTGAAATCGTTGGCCACCTCATGCCCAGAGGAACTCACTAAAGGAAACGTGTTAGCCTGGCCTGATTTCCTGTCGGGAATTGTGGGGAAAGTGAAGATCGATTCCAAGAGCATCTTCTGTTCCGGTCAGTGTTTCCTTCTTCCATAGACTCAGCTGCCTCTTGACTGCGCTGGGGTTTTCTAGCAAAAGGACGCAATTTGAAATCCTCTGTTAGTCAAAGAGTGTGTGCCCTTCAGTCATGTGTTTAACTAGTCATTCTGTTTTACCCCACTTCATCCAAAGGATTTTTTTACTACTTAAATACAGTCTGTATAACAGGGCACAAATGTATGAATTAATTGTGGAACAAAGTTGGGCAAGGGGAGAGAGAGATGAGAAAAACAGGATGAGAAGATAAACGTGGTTCGTTGTTTAAACGCCCACCGCAGTCCCGTCCTCCCTCTTGGGGTGGGTGCCCTCTCGGCTCTGCACCTGCCAGCTGCCGTCCAGGGGCAGGTAACACAAGGAACGTTACCACCTGACACCGAATAGTCAAGCTCTGAATGATCCAGACTGCCTCCTAACGTTCAGTGTCTTTAACCTGAGGTCCCGAAGGAGGCCTATAATTGTATGATCTTCAATTACTTATAAGAACATTTTATTCATATTCCTAAAGTACTGTTTTGTCCTTTAAAAATATTTAGCAGATTCTGCTGAAAGAGGGAAAGTTGTTTGTTGGTTTGAAGAATTCTTTTCTAGGAATTTTGCTTGCCAGTGATTTTCCCATCAGTAGGGTGGCTCTCAATTGCTGATACTACATATACTTAGACAGCCTTGACCTAGTCCTGCTCCACTACGTTGCTGACAAGCTCTGTACCTGTGGTCTTTTCCCTCAGATTGCCCGCCATTAGAAGGGTCCATACCTCATCTGAGAACTACATCAGGAGACTTAAAGCCGGGCTCCAATATCAGCCTTTCCTGTGATCCAGGCTTCCAGATGGTCGGGAACCCTGTGCAGTACTGTCTGAATCAAGGACAGTGGACACAGCCACTCCCTCACTGTGAACGTGAGCCGCCCCTATTGGAGGCATTTTAGTAGCCCTTGAAATATACTGGAACCATGGGAACACTTTTCAGGAATGCTCTTTAAAAGCTAGGCACTTCACAGTTGCAAATAAAGAAAATATTTATTGAACGCTTCCTTTGTGCAGTGAAGCCTGTGTGCTGGGAGCCCTGAGGGAGGTGGGCCTTGAAGATCCAAAGTGACCACCACTTGCGCATGCACCGCAGTTGGCACAGGAACTGGGTGGGAGGAAAAGACAGGCGTGGGGGCTGAACCTCAGAGGGAGGGGCTCACTGCTGGGCGGGGAAACAGGAAGACATCGCTTGAGTTGGGCGCATCCATCCATTTATTTACTCAACAATTTTTAAAGTGCCTAGTACGTACTAGACAGCAACTGGGAAGAAAAGTCCTGCTTGTGAAGTTTACAATGTAGAAGAGGCAAAAAATAACAAGTAAATATAATATTATTTACATTAAATAAGAAACAGCCAGGGCCAGAAATAAGGGATATACAGAGAAGCAGAGCATGGGAGGGAAATACAGAGTGAGGGGGGTGGGTGGAAGCAAGACTGCTATTGTAGACGGGATTATCAGAGAAGTTTCTCCATGGCGACCATTCCCCCCTGACATGCCACATAGCTCTCCGTTTCTTGTCCGTCTGCTCCCAGTAGATAGTAAGGTCTCTAGAGCAGAGATTCTGTCTGTGCGCTTCCTTACGGGAACCTCAGCACCTAGGACAGTGTCCAGCAGATAGCAGGACCTCCATAAATTTTTTTTCTAATATTTTTATTTTCCAATTACTGTTGATGAACAATTTTATATTAGTTTCGAGTGTACAACCCAGCGCTTGAACACATATGTAACTTAGAAAGCGATCACCCTGGTGAATCTAATACCTGTCTGGCACCGTACATAGTTATGACAACACTACTGACTACATCCCCTACGCTGTACTTTACATCCCTGTGACTGTTTTCTAACTGCCCATGTGTACTTCTTCATCTCGTCGCCTCTTTCACCCAGCCCCCAAACTCCTTCCCCTCTGTCCACCATCAAAATGTCTTCCGTGTCTGTGAATCTGTTTCTATTTTGTTTATTTTGTTCTTTAGATTCTGCACATAAGTGAAATCCTATGGTATTTGTCTTTCTCTGTCTGACTTGTTTTGCACAGCACAATACCCTTTAGGGCCATCTGTGTTTTCAGAAACGGTAAGATTTCGATCTTTTTTCTGGCCACGTAATAGTCCATTGTATATTTGTATCACATCCTCTTTATTCATTTGTTTGTTGATTGGACACTCAGGTTGCTTCCATAGTTTGGCTATTGTAAATAATGCTGCAATGAACATATGAAGGGGAGTCCAGGAAAAAACAGAACTATCTTCTGGAGGGCAGGTCCTTTGTAGTATAGGCTTCCCCCACTAGTTGAGTGTTCTGGGAACCCATCTCTATCAGTGTGCTGGCTAGCATTGTTGTGAGAGGTTGCGTTTGGCTTCAGTGAATTTTTTTGTGAAGACTCAACACATTTGCCAACCTCATGATGGGTGATTTACGTACACACCTGCCCACACCATGTTGTGTGTTCAGAAGTTTCTGACCAAAAATAGCATGACCCCTGTGCCCCAACCTCCCTGTTCACCTGATCTTGCCCTGAGAGACTTTTTTTATTTCCCCGGATGAAATGTTCCCCAGGGGAAAATGTTTTGCCAATGTGGAAGGGGTATAACAAAAAAACAGCAGAAGTACTAAAAGACATCAAAATTGACGAGTTCAAAAACTATTTTGAGCAGTGGAAAAAATGTCTTGATAGGTGTATTGCATCAAATCAAGAGTTCTTTGAAAGTGACTGAGGTTTAAACATATAAGAACAAATACAGAATTTTTAATAAATAAATTCTAGTATGGGTGCACATGTCTTTTTGAATTAGTGTTTTGGGTTTTTCAGATAAATGTCCAAAAGTGGAATTGCTGGGTCCTGCTATTTTTTATGATAGAAGTGTTTTTACCCCAGCGTTTTAGTTTCATTTTCCTGAAATATCTTCTCCATTCATTTACTTTCAGTCTGTGTGTGACTTTTGATCTGCAGTGGGTCTCCTGGAGGCAATGTATATGTGGGTCTTGTTTTCTGATTCATTTAGCTGCACTGTGTCTTTTGAATAGAGCATTTAACCCATTTGTATTTAAAATAATTGTTGATAGGTGCTATTTATTTCCATTTTATAGTTCCTATTCTTTGTCCCTTTTTTCTTCTTCTTAAAGAAGATCATTTATCATTTCTTGTAATACAGGTTTATGAACTCCTTTAGCTTTTTCTTGTCTGGGAAACACTTTATCTGTCCTTTGATTCTAAATGATAGCTTTGCTGAGTAGAGTCATCCTGATTTTAGGTCCTTGCTTTATGTTGCTTTGAATGTTTCATGCCAGTCCTTCCTGGCCTGCAAGGATTTCTGTTGAGAAATCAGCTGACAGTCTTATGGGAGCTCCCTTGTAGTAACTAACGGCTTTTCTCTTGCTGCTTTTAAGATTCTCTCTTTGTCTTCTGTCTTCGGCATTTTAAGTATGATGTGCCTTGCTGTGGGCCTTTTTTGGTTCATCTTGTTTGAGACTCTCTGCACTCCCTGGACTTGTGTGCCTATTTCCTTCACCAAGTTAGGGAAGTTTTCTGTAATTATTTTTCAAATAGGTTTTTAATTCCTCGCTCTCTTCTCCTTCCAGCACCCCATGATGCAAATGTTGGTACATTTGATATTATCCCAGGGGCCCCTTAAACTATTCTCACTTATTTTGGATAATTTTTCTTTTTGCTCTTTTTGCTCTTTTGATTGGGCGTTTTCTGCTGGTTTATCTTCCAAATCCCTGACTCAGTCCTTTGCTTCATCTAATCTACTGAAGATTCTTTCTGGTGTATTCTTCATTTCAATTACTATACTCTTCATTGCTGACTGGTCCTTTTTTATGTTTCCTATTTCCGTTTTTATGTTCCCTACCTCTTTGTCGTAGTTCTCACTGAGTTGATTTATTCTTCCCCTAAGTTCATTGGGCATCCTTATAACCAGTGTTTTGAACTCTGCATCTGGCAGATTGCTTATCTCCATTTTGTTTACTTCTTTTGCTGGAGTTTTGTCCTGTTCTTTCATTTGGGACATACTTACTTGGCTCCCCATTTTGGCTGCCTCTCCCTGTTTGTTCCTGTGGATTAGGTAGAACAGCTACATCTCCCGGTCTTGGTAGAGTGACCTTATGTAATAGGTGCCCTGTGGAGCCCAGTGGCACAGGCTCCTGGGTCACCCAAGCAGGGTGCTCCATGTGTGTCCCCCACCAAGTTGGGCTATGGGCACCCTCTTGTTGTAGTTGAGCTTTGATAACCGTTGGCATGTCAGCAGGAGGGATTACTTCCAGATCATTTGGCTGCAAGAACTGGCTATAACTATAATAGAAGAAAGCTGCTGTGTAGGGACCCACCCCATGGAGCAGGACCCGCTTCAGTGGGGCTCTGGTGCCTGCTGAGTCTGCCCTGCTCGTGGAGGTGGTTGGGTGGTGCTCTGGTGTGATGTGAAGATGTCCAGTGGATGCTCTGGTTCTGGGGCCTCCTGGGAAGTACAGGCCGAGGTTAGCAGCTGGCTGCGCCCTGCCTGGGGCCACCTGGCATGAGCTACAAAGTGCTCTACTGATGACTGCTACTTGTTCTGGGCTTGGAGGCACACAGGAGAGCCTAAGCTGCAAACTGAGGCTGGGTGCTGCTAATACCAGGTTTGAGGCACTTAGCAAGAGGTACAGAGCGCCCTGAGGCCACATGTTGTTTGTCTGTGGCTTGTGGACTTTTGAGAGATTTTAGGAATGTCCAAAGTATGAGGCAAGACAGGCCATTTGTGTGGAAATTCCTCTGTAAGCCATTTGTATGGAAATGCTACTATAAAAGATGTGGGTTGGTCTGAGAATGTTGGATGAGGCGAGGTCTCAGCAAATCACCAGGGAGGAGTGAACAGTATTAACCAGGCTGATGGAGACTCAGATAAGCGGCTGGCCTCTGCCAGCACTTCTGTCTGGGAGAAAGCTGCTCATTCAGCTCTTGCCCTGAAGCCAGATAATTGAGTCCTTTCAGTTTGTCTTTGGTGTCTTTTGAGCTACTGCCCCAGTGCTGGAGGTCAGAGGG
>PVKM010016527.1:0-26750 GCA_004027735.1 Carollia perspicillata
GAGACATCCTGAACCTGTCACAGCATGCAGGCGCAAAGGAAACCACATGAAAGGAGACGCCCTTTACCCAGGCTGGGCTGGGCTGACTTGTTTGTTTGTTTTATGTGTTGTTTTCTTTTAATGCTTTTCATGATCAAAGCCCTTTGCTGGATTTTTTGGTGCAGTGGTGAGAAATTGAGTCTCCAAGCAAAGGTCATTGGACCAGACTTTTGGATTTAGTGATGGGAGAGGCTATAATTTTTCTTGCTGGCAGCATTGGGCCACTGGAGAAAATTATAAAAGAGACATTGTGCCTCTCTGGTGCCTAGGCTGACACCAAGGAGATAGAATGAATGGAAAGTGACGCCTACCCTACTTAGAGTTAGAGCTATTTGCCCAAGTGAGGGCAAAACAACTTTCAGGGCCAAGGAGAATCATCAGGGCAATGAATCAGTGATGCCGGAATTTTTAACCATATTCATAGAATCTTTTCTTGTACCTTAATATTAAAAGTCACCCTGTGTTAATGCTTTACACAGAAATGTACTTCAACGAATTGAGCAGAGTTGATTTTCAATCTTAAATGGTGAACTGGACCCGCCATGGTGACCCTTGCATGCTCACCATCCACATTCCCAGGCCGCTGGGCTGGGCTGGGCTGGGCTGGACACAGCTGGATGGGCCTGGGCCGGGCCAAGCAGGCGGTGGCTCTGGGGAACTGAACACAAGGGACTGGAGTATCTTCTCCTTGATACATTGAGACTGAGGAAGCGTGGATTGAAGCAGTATTGCCTGGGCAGCATCAATGGATGGGATACAGATGTGGGCAGCAGAACAGAGTCCAGCCTGGCCTGCTGCTTCGTGGTGTGGGCGCTGGTGTGTGCCCAGGTGTAGATGCAAAACAAGGACTGTCATCTTGCATCTTCAGGGTGGAAGGCCGCAGGCTGACACCACACACCATTCCCTTGAGAGTCCATGGCAGCAGTTCCCACCATAAGAAGGCAGCGCCTGTACGGTTTGCTCCTACCTGGTTTGTTAACTGGAAACAGATCTGGTGCCATCAGGATTGTTGAAACTACTTTCATAATGGCTCCCCAGCCCCCCAGGATCAAATGACTTCCACATAGGCCTGGCAATTCTCATGCCAGCATCTGGGAAGGATTTTCAAAGGCTGCCAGCCATCGCTGGAGGCCTCTGCTAGGTGCCAACAAGTAGAAAATTGCCCTCTTTCCTGACAGAACACTGCTTTTCCTCCCATTACTAATTCAGTGTTTGTCCTAGCTTCCTGATGATGAAATTGAGGCCACAGGGACTTCGCACTCTCACTGCAGCGTCTGCAGTGATGCTGTACAAGGTCTGTCCAGGAAATATCGAGCCACGCACTATGACAAATAGAGACATTTATTGAAGAAGGTACAGTATACAAGAATCATTGCACATAGGACAATGACGCCTCAGTTCCCTCCAAAGCTATGACCCTCTGGAGGAAATCTGGTTCGTTGGTAGCGGTCTGAATCAAGTCATCAGCAACTGCAGCACAGTGTTCCTTCTGCTCTGGTACCAGAAGCCACAGAACAAATTTTGCCACCACACGTTTCATGCCAAGATCCTGTGTCAAAATCTCGGACACAGTAGTTTTCGGAATCCCCAGATCAGCTTCTAGCTCTCCCACTGTCAGTCGCTGATCTGTGTTGATTGCAGCCCATACATGTTCAACACTCTCAGGTGTTCTGCTTGTTGCAGGCCTTCCAGAATGTGGATCACTTTCAACAGATTCTCGACCATCTTTGAAGAATTTGTGCCACACTTTCATCTGTACTACACTCATTGCATCGTCCCCAAAAGCATTCTGAATCATCCGACTAGTATCTGCAGAGGAATGTTCAAGCATAACACAAAATTGTTGCTTTACTTGCTCAGTCATTTCGAATGTGACAGCCACACAGTACACATGCTCACTACAGCGTCTACCGCCCTCACTGACTAGTACTGTGAATCCATCATTGTTTACACATGTGTATTCCAGTCCACTCTCCTTGGCTGCCAGGTTACATCAATGTCATGTACCATTCTTGTTATATTAACAACAGCTGGAGTTTTTTCTGGACAGACCTCATTGTATATTGAGCTAGAAAGACCAGAAGCCTGGAAGCCAGGAGTCCCAGGCCTTGATCTTGGCCACAAAACCAGCACTCCACTCCTCAGGACCATTGGTGTGTCCCTTTACCTTGCTGAGCCAGGAGAGTGGCCCTGAGCCCTGGCCTGAGGAGCTAGGGCTCCAAGTCACTTGCAATTCCTCATCCAGTCATGGGTGTGAAGGAAGGGACCCAGGCTGAGAGAGCCAGGAGGTGTCCAGGCTCACACTCCTTAACCTTGAGAATGTCAGGCTCACTTGGGACATAAAAATAGTGAAGATAGATTTTTTGGTTTGGCCAGAGGGCCCTGATTGTGGGGCTCAGGTGACAGGCCCTATATGAAAGCACTCAAACGCTGAAGGGGAGTCTTTCTGACAGTTGTTACTGGTAACGGTTACATTCACGGGCCATCCTGGGTGTGCCTAAGAATTCTCCATCCATACAAGCTGCTGGCTGCCAAGGGCTGTTGAAGAGACCCACATGGGCAGGGGGATCTGAAGGGGGACGCGTTCTGGTCTTGAAGGACAGTGCACGACTCGGGCCGCTTTTGTTCTCAGTGACACCAGGCATCTGGATGGAGAGATTTGTGTGGTCCTATCGCCTTTATTTGACAGAGAAGAAAACAGACACCCCTAAGGCTAGGGCCAGGCTTGTGGGAAGCCCGAGCCTGGGGCTGACTGCCTATCTTCTGGTTCACAGCTCTTTCATTTTCCCCACTTCTCTTACCTCACACCATCAGTTCCCAGAGGTTTTGCCTATAGAAAATCTAATAGGTAGACTTTCCAAAGAGACTTTTCACTTTTTTCTTTATATCTTACATGCTGGGAAGCCCTAACCAGAGAATACATATCATGAAACTGTTTCTCTTCTCTGGTGAAATAGATGTATTTGTGTGTGTGTGTGTGTGTGTGTGTGTGTGTGTGTGTGTGTGTGTGTGAGAGAGAGAGAGAGAGAGAGAGAATATTTAGGTTCCGAATTTAAGAATCTCCCAGACTATATGAATGAAAGGTCTTAGATTCTGATATTCTGACCTCATTAGAGACATTAAAGTCAAGGATTAAAAATAGGAGTCATTGCATGGTTGAGAATGAATGTAGTTCAGGGGAAAAATAGGAAAGAACATGTATTTGGAAAGTTGTCACCGGCGGTAGTTGCCCGAGGTGATCACCACAGCCGGAGGGTGGGGATGCAGCGACCATCCACGAACTTCACACGGTGAGGCTCCAGGCTCGGGCAAGCCACTGCCCTGGGGGCCACAGCGCTTCCTCAAAGGCCGCCAGACTTCGGGAGCAGAAGTGTTCCTGGGCTTCTCTCTGCACCATTTTTGGGGGATAAGGGAGGCATCCAATGGACCATTCACATATTGGTGGTCATTCCTCTAGCTCTTTATTTCCAGAGCACTAAGGAGAGGGAAAAAAGAAATGAATTTTATGCAGAAATTGCTCTTTCTATATTCAAAGTCTTGCCTAATAGTTGCAATTGGCTGTGTCTCATTTTCCTGTGAATCTACAGGTAAAATTCCTCAGTGTCTCCTGAGCAGGACCGACAAAAGAGTTGAGGAGGTGTATCTTACCATATACGAAAACACGAGCTCCAGACCTTTTAGGGCCTCTATTCAGCTTGTCACAACTCAATCCCATTTTCCTGAATGGCTTGTTTAACTTTCGGAGAGTATCAGATGTGCTGTGGTGTAAATAATATTTGAACAAGAGGGAGATTATTAAGTTGCCAACTAAAAAGGCATTTTAAAGACACCCCGTTCCCCTGTTTAAATACCCGTAGCATTAGTGTGCTTGGAAACCTCTTTGTATTAAGTGATCATTCTAAAACAACCCACATTGTTCAGCAGGAGGCACCCAGTTCCAGCTTGACATTTAGCACTTAGAGGAGCCGAGAGGCTCCAGGCAGCCTTATCAACTCACAGGCAAGGCACTGAATGTCAGGGGGCTGCTTGTGCCCGAAACCACAAGTTAGAGCGTGGAAGGCACGGAGACTCCAGTTAAGTGCTTAAAGTATTAAGAGAATCTGAAAACAAAGTGCGCACCATTAGTCAAATTGTTGCAGGCTTGCGGTGAGCTACAGTGTGGACCTACGGCTCGGTCTTTGTCAATGTTTTTTAAAAGTGAGCGGTGGGGAGCAGAAATGACATGCTCACTAGTCTTCTATGGGATACAATGGAATAAGAAGGGCTCATTAGTGAGTCTGGGCCAATGAGCTTTCTAAACATCTGATTTCCCCCCTTAAACACAATTAGCTCTAAGAGGCCACCAGAAGGGAAAAAATGCAACAGCTCTAATGCAAAGAAATTGCTGACATGTATTCATTAGACAATCAGAAAGTGCAAATAAAAGGGCACTAGATGAGAAAGTGGCTTTTTTCAAATTTAAAACTGCAGAAGCCAACCTTTGATCTCCTGCGAGAATAATGGATGAAAACTTAATTATTTGTGTCTCAGTTAACTTGGAAAATGTTGTACATGGAAGAAAAAAACAATCTTCCATTGGAAAAAAACACAATGCTCTTCAAAGAACTTTTGCTCCCGCTGTTTGAATTTGAGCCTCATCACAGCACCAGGAACAGGGCACAGGTGTCCATTTTATGGATTGGAAAATAAAGAGTTTCCGGCTCAGCACCCTAACCTTCTACACACTCTCTGAATGTTCAATTTCAAATTCACTTCTTGGGATTGCATTAGTTAACAGGAGAACTAGAATTAAAACACAGGCCACCTGGCTCCTAGTACAAATGCAAAAATTCAAAAACAAACCAAACCAAACACTCCATCCAGGCACTCTGTGAAGGTGCTCTTGTCTGTGGCTACCAAACAGGAGGGATCCCCCACTCACTCTGCCTAACACCCAGGAGAGAGGCCACTCTCCACGCCCTTGTCTTGATCTTTCATCAGAGTTGCGGGGTCAGAGAGCCTTCACTTCAGCACCCTGAGGCCTTGGGCCAATAGCACCGACACTCAGTTTCTCCCTCTAGAAATGGAGACAGCACCTACCCTACGTATCTTCATGAAGATTCAGCATTATGATAAGGGTGGAAGATGCCTGATATGTGCTATGGGCTCATGAATAATTGTTTTTCCTCAGGCCTGTGTTGAAATTGCCTCAGGTCAAGCAGATTATGCTTGCTTGCCCTTGGTTCACCTATACACTAGAAGAGAGAGACCCTAAAAGATAACGCATGGTTTTCTTGTGTTCTAAACCCTTACTGTTAACAGAAACTCCATCTCTCACTTGGATGGGGCAATTAGGTAAAGTGGTCATGCCTCACTGACGACATTCTGGCAGGGCGTCCCGTACATGCTAGGCCCTATGTGGCCTGCATTCAGCGCCAAAGGGCGTGGACAGATTGCCGTGAATTTTCTGTAATTCTGTACATCCACCCCAAAGAGATAATATAATGAATTCACCCCCAAGCATATCCCTTTATCCTAAGTTGCCAGATTTAAATAAATGTGTTCCACTTAAGTTTTATCCCCAATTAGTGAGCCAACCGAATCTTCACTTTAGAAATTAACTCATCTCACATCTTCCCGTTTTCAGCTTTCCTTTCAAGACCTGCTATTATAAAGGCACACTTTCACGTCCTGCCCCAGAGTCAGCCTCACTTTGGCCATGAGTTCAATAACTACTTGTGTGGCGTACTATGTATGTAGTAGGTGTCTGCCAGGTATTGGGGATAAAACTATGGACAAGAGTGTCTGCAGTTCCTACTTTCACAGGTCTTGTTTGCATTCTAGAGCAAGAAGTCATTTAAAAGACAAAGAAAATCAGCCTTATCTGCTATGAAGAAAAAAAATACTGAATCGAGAGAGGATGAGTTATAATGTGATGAGGAGTAAATACACCTCTGAGGGAGAACATTCAAGCTGAAACCTAAAGGAAAGTCAGCAAAACTCACCTTGTAAACCAACCCTGAGCCTACTGTTTATCGCCAGTCCCTGGCTTCTGATATACTACCCTTAATCCAGCAAGAACTTTGCTATTATTTTAACTTTTTAAATACATACACACACAAAAAAAAACTTTTAAACACACACTATTCTCCGTTAAGTCAGGAGCTGCTGTGTCTCTGAGGTGATGTCTTAGAATGCAAGATGAGCGTCAGTTGGGGCCGAAGACTGCTGCTCAACATCAAATCTTTCCAAACAGCCATTTCTGGAAAACATAAATCATCCCTTTAGTGATGGATGTTAACATGGCAAGAATTCATTCTTTACCTCATGCTCAGTAATTCCCAGCTGCCATTTCACCGCCTTTACACTTTCCGAAACTCCGGGCGGGTTTTGGAGACTCAGGAAAGCCTCCCAAGTCACTGGGAAGCTCCTTCGCTGTTTGGTAATGGTTTGTCAAGGATTTCCCTCCAAATGGATGGGCCATGGTGGTAGGAATCTCCTGGCTCCCATGGCTCTGAGAAGGCAGCCAGAAAGAAATCTCTTTTCCTAAAACATGCTCTTTTCCTCAAATGGCTGGATCTGACCAGGCTGGCTGGGGCAGGGAGGGCTGTGTTAGGATTACAAACAAGACCACAGAGCTAAATCTGCTCTGAGATTAGGCAGACATTTTTCTATCAAGGAAGTGAGTGCAAGAAAGAGCCAATAAAAATTCTATTACTAGGGCGTCTTCTTGTCTTCTTTCATTCCTATTAGTCTATTTACTCCATGGAAATTGTTACCTTTAGGGTGATTATGCACACACCCTGGTATAATGATGGCCACACCTGCATATGAAATACTATCACTTTGTATGCATGCTTTGAAAAGACTAGCCAAATTTATGGAAAGCCTTGGTGCAGAAAGAAACTGATATCTTTGGGAATTGTTAAATTATTTGACTTTTCCACAGGAAAAAGAGAAGCTTGTCTTCTGTGCTTTGATGTTGTGCAAAAGGAAAAGATACAGCTAATTTCATTGCAATATTAGATTATCCAGGATTGTTTATTTTCCCTGGCTTCTCTGACAAGTCAAAAAGGATCTGCAATCCTAGTTTGCACTGGGTGTGTTCGTTTTCAATTCGTAGGCTCTCCACAGACTGAGAACAGTGTCTTTGCAGAAGTTTGCATGGAAAGTGATTGGTGCCTTCTTCCCTAAACGGACTTGGGACATTACAAACAAGGACTGAGATCTTTCCCAGGACCATTTCCCGTATTCAGAGCATGTGTCGCAATCAGTGACTTGGGGATTTGATTTAATCTTCCACTCTCTCAGGCCCCAAAATACCAAGTCCACTTCTTGCAACACACAGAGTCAAATTTTAATAGGCTTGTCCTGGTGCCATATCTAGGACTGGAATCAAGTTTGACATTCAAAACAAGGTTTAAGTCACCATAACTCCTATAGAATGACTAAGGCCATTAAAAGTTGAATGAGGACTTGTGTCGCCAAAAAGGGCAGACAGGTTTTTTTAGGTCTCTCCTTTTTTCAGACAACACTCCGCAAGTACAGTAACTGGGACATGGTTTACTTGGCTAGAGGTGAAAGCAGTGAGTCATTCCTTGTAGCATTAACACCCTGAAGATCGGGGAGGCTGGGTGCAGGTACCCTGAAACGCAGTGGCCTTTCAACTTTGGGTTCACGTCTGCTTAAACCTCACAGGTGAAACCTCACAGGTGTACAGATAGAGCCCCACATCTCCAGTAATTTCAAATTACTACAGGTTATGTGGCAGTGGGGACTTACTCAGAGCCAGGGTTGCTCCTTGAGGAGCTAGGGACAGCCTCAGGCTTGAAGGCTTAGGCATTTGTTGCTCCTACTTCTCTGGTTTTCAGCAGAGAATCTGTAAATTTTAGATGATATAATATCTGCTGCCCAGGGAGGTTCTGATTATTATCTCAGATAGTATAACTTTCCTTTTCTTTCCTTCCTTCATTCATTTGGAAAGTAGTATTTTGGAAGAAGATTGGGAAAAAATCTTCTAAGGCTGGAAAACAGATGAATTCCCTAGAAAGTATTATTAAAATATAAAGAACACGTCTGTATTAAATACATGCATATGCAAACATAAATATATAAATAACTGTGCTCACAGTTTCTCATTTCCTCTTCTCAGGGCTCCTGTAGTCCGGAAATGATAGTTGCCACATTTTACAGATGAGAAAATTAAGGTTCAAGCAAGTTCATCCACTTGCCAGAAGTTTTACCTTTGATCACTGCTACATTTGAAGCCAGGTGAGTCTCATTGCCAGGTTTGTACTTTTCTATAGGCCCAGATTCCAATTGGTGAAAGGAGATTGTATATTCTGATGAAAACCTAAAAGGGTAGCCAAGTCCGTCGGCATAGATGGGTGGTCCTCAAACACAGCCGCATCTAAGGGAAACGCGGGATCGCATTTAGAGCCCCAGGACTCGGGCCTGGAGATTCTGACTCGAGGTTTCAGGTCAGGACCTAGAAGCTGCATTTTCACAACAGCACTCTCCGACCTTCTGTTACCAGGGGTGTTGGGTTTAGGTGGACCAAGGTTCACAGAAACAGGGAGCAGAGACACTATTGGTCCATGTCCTGCCTCTATGCCACACAAATAGGACACAACAAAAGAGCAGCTTACTGTTTGGGAAATGGCACTGGTGTAAAGACAAGACAGAGACCCACTGCAGGTTCTCCACACGTCTGAATGCTCCGATCTCACAGGTGCCACTGAAAGCCAGGGCCAGCTCTGCCCGATGCAGCCACCCCGCTGAGGGTTTCCCACAGCACGAGGAATCACTTCAAGCTGGAAGGAGTGTAGCAACTCCCACAACGTGTCCAGTACCTAGGGCATACACTAAAGAGCATAGCTAGACTCAGTTTTTGTTGAACTTCATAGATTTCTGGATTTTTCTTTTTCTCTAGAAAATGTTTAAAAGAATATTGATTCACTTGAACTCCAGAAGCCCTGATCATAAAGCTCCTGTTCATTCCAGGCAACCTGGAACTTGCTGACATTACCTGGGAATCAAAGATATCAAGGGACCCACCTGCAGGTGGGGCTTCTGCTGATCTACCTGAATTCACCTGAATAGCCCAGACCATTCTCTCCCAAAGAACCTGTTTTAAAATGCAGGAGCTAGCCCTGGCTGGCGTAGCTCAGTGGATTGAGCGCGGGCCTGTAAACCAAATGATCATGGTTCGATTCCCAGTCAGGGCACATGCCTGGGTTGCAGGCCAGTTCCCAGCAGGGGACACACAAGAGGCAACCATACATTGATATTTCTCTCCCTAACCCTTCCCCTCTAAAGATAAATAAATAAAATCTTTAAAAAATGCAGGAGCTAATTGCCTGCCTGCTCCCCAAGGACAGTCCAAGGACAGTCCACTGAAGACTCTTAGGGCTGCGGACCTCAGACTCCCTCAGACTCTGGCTGAATCAGAGTCCCCTGGAGCTTGTTCCAACACCAACTGCTGGCTCTGCCCCCACAGACTCAGACTCCGGAGGTCTCGTGTGGGGCCCAGTAATCTGCATTTCTCACCAGCTCCTAGGTGATGCTGATGCTGCTGGTCTGGGAACAACACTCATAGAATCATTGCCCTAGGCATCAATTCTGCACCCAAATCTATATCTTTAAACTTCCATATGAGAAGATAAGCACCAGTCCTTTGCTCAGTTCTACCTGGGGAAGAAAAGGTTTACTGAATTAACTCCTTTAACTACATTTCTATAAGTATGCTTAGATGAGGTTAATTTTAGAAAATAAAACTGTGACAACATGGAGGGAATTAAGCTCCTAAAGGATCTCTTTGGTGTCACATGTGGCCTGTCACTACAGAGGTTCTGAAGACACACTTGAGACTTGTCCTCACTCCTTGCCTGGTTGCCAGGACAACCATGAAAGAATTGCCTGTCTTTAATCCAAACACAAGGAGGTCTCCATTAATGAGACAATGTACATTTTGGAATTTAGTTCTTGGAGGGCTTCTCCAGGTGTGGATTATTTAATATGTGCTAGTGCTTCAAAAATAAAACAGCATATATTTGATTCTGATAAATCTTTCAGTATTTCCTGAGTGTACAGTTAGGCGAATGGGTCTATGAAATTTAGAGACCTCTCTTCATCCAATGATTGAGCACTGCCTCTGGTCTGGACTCAAACTTCTCACAAAGGATGGTGGGAACTTCTTTAGTCACTTTGGTCAGTTTTTTTTCCTTATCGAATTGAGAGAGAAGTAAAAAACATTAATTTGTTGTTCCACTTATTGAATCATTCATCAGTTGATTCTTGTATGAGCTTTGATAGGGGATTGAACCCACAACCTCAGCATATGGGGATGATACCCTAACCAAATGAGCTACCAGGTAGGGCACTTGGGTCAGCTCTTTAAACAACCTGGGATAGGTATAGTATAGTATGATGATTTCAAAATTCTAGATTAAAAAAAAGTTTGGCCCTAGCTGGTGTAGCTCTGTGGATTGAGTGTGGGCTGCGAATTAAAGGGTTGGTGGTTCAATTCCCAGTCAGGCCACATACCTGGGTTGCAGGCCAGGTCCCCAGTGGGGGCCACATGAGAAGCAACCACACATATATGTTTCTCTCTCTCTCTTTCTCCCTCTCTTCCCCCTTCTCTAAAAATAAATAAATAAAATCTTTTTAAAAAAAGTTTGGCTACTGACATACTGAAAATATAACTTCTTCCTACCCCAGGACTGGATGATGGACACCTTATTGGGCCTGGACATAATAAGCATTCTCTGCTAATATTGTCTTTTCACTTGAAGAAAGCAGTGTGAAAACAGGTTTAGACTGTCACCAGACATTCTATAAAAAGATTGTCATTTCAACACTTTGCATCATAACTTTGAAATGTCATGAAGTGGTCATTGGTGGAGCAGATGGTCCTGTCATTTGAAAACTGTACTGATGGGCCACATTTTGTACACCCTTGTAGGCAATTGGCCTGGAAAATGAACACAGTGGTGGTGGGCATTCTCAGTCTCCAAATGTAAAGCTCTGTCCCCATGCAGGAAAATATGTTGTTTCTTAATTTGCAAACAGATTACATTGTCCTTAAGAATTAATATTTGTCCTTAAGAAATGGGTGTATATTCATGTGTTTGTTCCAATAGTTTAACAGATAGGATTTCTTTGTTTGCAAGTGAAAGAAACCATTCTCCCTCATTGAAGCTGGGTTAAGAAAAAAAGAGGGAGGTAAATTTATTAGCTTTTGTTACTTGCAAAACACTGAGTATTCTAAATTCAGGTGCAGTGGGTTCAAGAGCTCAAATAAAGTCATCAGCATGATGTCCTACCTCTGCATCTCTTGGTTGTCCTTTCATTACTGGAAATGCTAAGTAATCCTCTGAGTTTAAGAGCTGAGATCATCTGTCCACCTCTTAACCAGCCACTGAGTTCCATGCTCCTCCCGACCACAGAAGAGGAGAGTAAGCAGAGCTGAGTTTGAGTAAACAAAGTGAAGATCAGAGTTATTGTGAGAAGAGGAGAAATGAACGGAGAAACACAAAGAAGAGCAGCTATAGTTGGATAACAGTGAATGGCCATCAGAAAGAATGAGGAGGTGGGAAGACCTTACTCACGCAGCTGGGGACTGGATTTTGGGAAACAAAAATATCCTGAAGTAGTGTGCTTTAAAAACCTCCATTTCTCTAGCATTATTGTGGATTAAGATTTCTAGCTTCTGGCAAATACGAGCTATTTTGTCTTAAGATTTTGTTGCTGGGTAGAAGGAAGTGGATAAGGTGTGAAGGTCACATTTCATGGTGTTATCTTTGTAGAGTTAGATTCAGCTAGGCAAATTTCCCCTTCCTTTCCTATCTTATGCAGTGAGATAACTTTCCTTGTTTTCTTAATATCATTTTCTTAAGGAATAGCAAGTTTGTGTTATACTTCCTTGGTTACAGCTCCAGTCATGAGATTCTACCACTTACTTAGCCTGTGACCTTAATAAAGTTATTTAAACTTCCTGGACCTCAGAGACTTTCCTGTAAAATGAAGAAGTTAGCAAAGTGATCCCAAAGTCTTCTAACTAAATCAATGTAGTAGGAATCCAAGCTTCAGACTATACTGTTTCCCCTCTTAGGATTCAGACGTGAGAAGATGTGCCTGGGAAATCAGGCTCTGGAGAACTCTAGGGGGAGAAAAAGCCAGAGAGAAGGAGCCAGAATCATGGTCTCTACCACCTGGATTTTCTCTCAGACTCCAGCTTCCAAGAGACTCATCCGAAAAACCTTTGTAAACAGAGAAGCTATGAACAAAACCCAAAAGAGATGTCCCCCTAAGTTGCTGTAAAAATGCCTAAGTCCAGTGGGAAGGGAGTCTGCCTTTCCTCTTTCCCACCATGTCACACCGTGCACCTTGGCACGCTGAAGGCTCTAGAACATCTGCTCTGACTAAATGCACAAATGAACAAAAGAAACCACTTTAGATGAAAACGTGCAAGCAGCCTCTGCCAATCAACTTTTTGAAAATCTTAGGATATGAATTTCTAGTGAAATATAATGGATTGAAAAGACACATTCAACTCTGTTTCTTCCCCAAACACCACTGAATGACAGAAAGGCATTTTCTGAAGGCCCATAAGGAAAAAAAGAATGGAAATAGAGATGCCTGCAACTGAATTTGGCAAGCTGCAAGGTAAGAGTGCCTGGTAACTGACTTAGAAAGACCGAAGAACACTGAATCCCGAGCTCCTGCTGAGGCAGGAGGAAGAACCGTATTTTCAGTACAGAGGCCCCCGCCACTCGGGTTACGATGGCACTGGCTATCTCTGGAAGTGGGGTGAAGGGGAGACTGAAATTAGAATTATTCTTGTTTAGTATTCTCTTTCATTCAGGGATGTACCATAGTTTAGTTAACTCTAATGTTATGCAATTGGTAATTTCATTTTTTTTAATGTTACAAAAAATACTACACAGTACATCTTGGCACATCAAATTCTGCATGATTCTCTCATTATTTCCTTAGGATAAAATTCTGGAAGTGTTCTTCCTTCAAAGGCTATAAACATGTTCGAGGCTTTGATAAATGCCGCACACTCTGGCCAACACCAGGGATCACCATCCTTTTTCAGACTCTGACAGTCTGATGTGTAAAAATCGTATCACGCTTCAGTTTGTATGCCATCGATTGATAATGAGGTTTAAAGCATGAAATATGTGTTTATTGGGCTTGTATATATATTTCTAATTGCTGTGCATACCCTTTGCCTATTTGTTCCTCGGGTTGCTTTCCTTGTTCTTGCTAATTGGTATTAACTCTTCATGTAATAAAAATGCCTGTTGCTTCTATGTAATAAATGATATTTTCCTCTGCCCTCTTTTTGCCACTTGTTTTCAAAGCTTCTTTTAACTCTAAGAATGACTGTGCTTTACAAATCTCTTTTCCTAAAAGTGGTAAAATGTATCACTTTGTTTGAATGGAAATACAATGTTGAGCTTGAAAAGAAAAGTTTTGTCAGTGAGAGGGCAGCACGAAGTTTCAGGGATCTGGAGTGGAGACATGGGTAAAGGAGAGACATCAAATATCATGTGTCCATTTCAGTTAGGAAACACCAAAAAGTGATCAGGATATTGTTTTCTACTGTTGTTATTGACTACATCACTGAAAAATCTGATTAGGTTACAAAAGACATTTAACTATTTTTTCTGCCACAAATGAACATATAAAACAGATTGAGGGGTCTATTTACGGAGAGGATCTGGCCTAAACACCAGCAGTAGCAGACTCATACTGGCAGCTGAAACTAATAGAAAGCCCGATGCAAACCATTCTAATTATAGGGATATTTCTCTTTTCACAGAACTGAAAGTCTGGGTTTCAACACCATCGTAGGGGACCCAGGAGCCTTCGGTCCCTCTGCATCCTCAGTGTGTGGTTCAGGTCCCTGGGCGGGGAAGCCCATGTTTGCAATTGAGTCCCTAGGTCAGAGATCAAAAGCACCCAAGTCTGTTCTCAGAGACTTGTCAGCAGACATCCCCTCAGGACTCCCTGTCTGTGAGCACTTCAGGGTCAAGGGGTTGACAACACCAATTCATTGAGATCACTCAACTTCACTTTTGTGGGGCCGACGAAGATTCCAGCCTCTCCTGAAGAACCTGACTGCTTATAGGAGGGTGAGCAAAATAGAGGTACTGTTAGCAAGGAAGGAATGGGGGAATGCATGTTGGGGAGAGAGCCAAGAATAGAGGCCTCGATGCCAAAGTCAATAATAAATAGAAGTGGATCCTAAAAAAAGTTACAAGTGGGTGAAAATCTGCCCTACCTTGAATTTCCATAACCTAGCACCTCTGGATAAAAATATGATTTCAGCTGGAGTCCAGGGCACGATGTGCTCTTACTTTATGGAGCAAATATGTTCCCGCATATTCATTTGCTCAACTGTAAGCTGAATTTTGGTGAAGTGAGCCTAATTTTCCTGTCATTTATTTTATAAAAAACCTCTCCCAACCTTTTCTGTAGTCTGAACTTAGTCTACAGGACATAATTAAGAAACCGATCAGGTCCGTAGAATATTGGACAGTAGTATAATCCATCCTTCTGGAAAAGCTTTGTGACTATGAACACTATTCCTGGCCCACCATCTGTCCTTCTTCAGCTCATCGACTTTGTCCAAATCTCACAGGCCTTTGATACGTTGGATTCCACCCTTACCATTTCTGTCCTTGACTCCCATCCTCTCCTCTAGTCCAAGTGTGCAAAGTGTCTGGTAGATCTTGTGGTAGTGTCACACGGATCCCCAGCATTGTACCACCCAATGGAATAAGAAAGTTCAGATCGACTAGGAACTAGGGCAAGCAGAGATGCATTTATCTCTCAATGATCTTTTGTCTGAAGGATTTGGATTTTATAATTAATGTTGTGCTCAGTTTATTACCTTGACAAGTGAGGAATCTGTGAGTAAAACAAAGGTTGTTTGTCATATAAAGCATCACATGTAGCCACTACAGAGTGGAGCTTCAGTTAAAAAAGAAAACCCAGTGGACTAGCAAACAGCTTATATAAAAAATAATATGATAATAAAGAAATAGTAATACAAGAATAAACTCTGTGTTTTGTGTACTCACAACTGTAAACTTACTTTTGCCCCACCTGGTATGATGTCTAATCACTGGGTTGTACGCCTAAAGCTAATATAATATTGTATGTCAACTGTAATTAAAACATCAAAAATTATTTAAATTTAAAAAATCTTCTGAATGAGCTCAGTTAGCAATGCTATATCACAATATGCAAACAACTTCAAAGTTGAAAGTCAAATTTAAATTTAAATTTGGATTTGATCTGCAAAAGACAATAAATTTCACTCTTCTGAAATTGAGTAACTGTCTGATAGAAATAGACTCAGAACTACAGGGTAGGGCAAAAGTAGGTTTACAGTTGTTTGTATGGAAAATAATATAATAATTAATAACTAATATAAAAATAAGCTCTATTTTGCTTACTCACAACTGTAAACCTACTGCTCTATCGTGTATAACTTACTAAGTGATAACCCCAATAAATCTAGTACCCATCTGACACCATACATAGTTATTAGTGTATTATTGACTATATTCCCTATACTGTACTTTATATTCCCATGACTATTCTGTTACTACTAATATGTACTTCTTAATTCCTTAACCTTTTCACTCATCCCCCTAACCTTCTACCCATCTGGCAACTGTTAAAATGTTCTCTGTATCTATGAGTCTGTTTCTCTTCTGCTTGCTTGTTTATATTGTTTTTTAGATTATACATATAAGTAAAATCATATAGCATTTGTGTCTTCCTCTGTCTGGCTTACTTCACTCAGCAGAATACCCTCTAGGTCCATCCATGTTGTTGCAGATGACAAGATTTCATTTCTTTTTATGGCTGAGTCATATACCATTGTATTATGCATCACTTCTTTATTCATTCATCTATTGATGCACATTTAGGTTGCTTCCAAATCTTGGCTATTATAAACAATGCTGCAATGGACATATAGCTGTGTATCTTCTTGATTTAGTGTTTTGGATTTCTTTGGATAAATACCCAGAAGTGGAATTACTGGATCTTTCTTTGTCTCTTGTTATACAGCTTTGTTTTAAAGTCTATTTTGTCTAATATAAGTATATATATACTTATACTACCCCAGCTTTTGTTTGTTTCCATTTTTATGAAATATCTTTTTCCATCCTTTTACTTTCACTCTATGCGAGTCTTCCAATCTGAAGTGAGTCTCTTGTAGACAACATATGTAAGGGTCTCATTTTGATATCCATCCAGCCTTCATATGTCTTTTGATGGGAGCATTTAACCATTTGCATTTAAAGTAATTGTTGATAGATATACATGTATATATATTGCCATTTTATTATTCATATTATTTCTTTCTTTCTTTTTTCTTCTTAAACAAGACTCTTTAACAATTTTGTAATACTGGTTTGCTGGTGATGAACTTCTGTAGCTTTTTCTTGTCTGAGAAGCTGTTTGTCTGTTCTTTGATTCTGAATGATAGCTTTGCTGTGTAGAATAATCTTGGTTGTAGGTCCTTGCTTTTCATACTTTGAATATTTCTTGCCAGTCTTTTCTGACCTGCAAAGTTTCTGTTGAGAAATCACCTGACAGTCTTATGGGCACTTCCTTATAGATAACTAAGTGCTTTTCTCTTGCTGCTTTTAAGATTCTCTCTTTGTCTTTAAATTTTGGCATTTTAATTATGATGTGTCTTGGTGTGGGCCTCTTTGGGGTCATCTTCCTGTGCTTCCTGAACTTGTATGTTTATTTCCTTCACTGAGTTAGGAAAGTTTTCTGTCATTATTTTTTCAAACAAGGTTTCAATTCCTTGCTTTCTCTTTTTCTTCTGGCACCCCAATAATGTGAATGTTGGTACACTTGAAGTTGTCCCAGAGGTTTCTTACCTTACCTTTATTTCTGGATTATTTTTTCTTTTTGCTATTCTGATTGGGTGTTGTTTTTTGCATCCTTATATTCCAAATTGCTGATTTGATTCTCTATAAATTATTAGTCTACTGTTGATTCCCCGTATATTATTCTTCATTTTAGTTAGTATATCCTTCATTTCTCAAGGGTTCTTATGTATGATTTCCATGTCCTCTTTTATGCTGTGCAAGTCCTCATCGAGTTCCTTGAGCATCCTTATAACCACCGTTTTAAACTCTACATCTAGTAGATTGCTTGTCTCTATTTTGTTTTGTTCTTCTTCTGGAGTTTTGTTCTTTTATTTGGGCCATGATTCTTTGTCTCCTCAATTTGGCAGCCTCCCTGTATTTGTTTCTTTGAATTAGGTAGAGCTGGTGTGTCTCCTGGGCTCAGTAGAGTGATTGATATATTAGGTGTCCTGTTGGATCCAGTGGCACAGCCTCCCTGATCACCTAAGCTGGCACTCTAGGTTCACCCCCCAATGTGGGCTGTGTATGTTCTGCTGTTGTAGTTGAGCCTTGATTGATGTTGGCACATCAGTGGGAGGGATTTGGGCCCAGGCCAATCAGCTGCAAGGACAGACTGTAACCACCAACCATTGTGGAAGATAAGCTGTGCAGGGGCCTACTTCATGAAGTGGGACTTACTTTAGCAGGGCTCTGGTGCCCCCTGAGTCTGCTCCCTGAGTCTGCCCCCTGAGTGTATCCTTTGTGGAAGTAGTTGGCTGGTGCTTCAATGTTGTTTGAAGCTATCCACCAGGTACACTGGCTTTGGGCTTCCCAGGAGGTGCAGATCGAGGTCACCCACCACCTGTGCTCTGCCCAGGGCCACCCTGCATGTGCTACAAAGCAATCTGAAGATGACTGCTACTTGCACTGGCCTTGGAGTTGTAAGGGAGGGGCCAAGCTATGAACTAAACCTGGCTCCTGCTAGAGCTGGGCCTAGAGCCACTTAGCAAGAGGTGAGGGACACATTGAGGCCAGATGCCGCTTGCTTGAGAGATTTTAGGAAAGCCTGAGGCATGAGCCAAGATAGGCCAATTATTTTGAAAAGCCACTGGAAATAGCTTGGGTAAGGCCTGCAAGTTGGGTTGGGCAGGGTCTCAGGGAATTACCAGAGTGGGATAAACAATTTTAGCCAGGTTGATGGGTGTTCAGATATGGCATCTTCCTGAAGGCTCTATGGGAACAGAGCCCAGAAAGGAATAACGGTCTCTTCCAGCACTTCTTTTGGGGAGAAATCTGCTTCTGTGGCTCTTACCCTGATGCCAGACAACTCAGTTCCCCATGAATGTCCCTGGTGCTCTAGCACTGGAACTCAGAACAAGGAAGTCTGAGGAAGTCCATGTTTGGACCCTTTAGGAGAAATGCCTGGGACTCCACTAGCCCTCCACCTTACTCAGCAACAGTCCAGGCTGGTTTTCACAGCCATAAATTATGAGGAATTCTCTTTCCGGCACTGGAACTCTAGGCTGGGGGTTCTCGTCGGGGCTGAAACTTCCTGCTCCTCAGGAGGGACCTCTACGTGAGCGATCTCTCTCCCAATTTGTATCCGCTACATGTAGGTGTGAGATCAGCCCATTCCACGCCTCTACCCCTCCTACCAGTCTCAGTTTGGTCTTTTCTTTATATCTTTATTTGTAAAACTTCGCTTCAGCTAGATTTCAGGCAGTTCTGAAGGATGGTTGCTCTGTTCTGTAGTTTAGTTATAGTTCTGATGTGGTTGTGGGTCGATTCGAGTACCTCATTTACCTATATCGCCATCTCGACTGGAACCCCACCCAGGCAGCTCAGTAAGAAATATTAGGAACACCTGATATACTCACCATATATTTAAGAGCTATATCATAAATGAGATTTCTTTATTGGCCAAAAGAATTTCATGTAGAATTTATACCATCACCTTTCTGTGAATAACTAATGAATTTTCATATTAGTTATTATGAAATTGTCAGTTTTATACATTAAAAGACCTTCAGTATCTTGTGACTCAACCTATAAAATCTGTAACTTACCCATTTTCCATATCACTACAAACCAGTCTGAAAAATGTAAAGTGTAAAGACCGTGCCTTAATAAAAAAGATTATTTCTACATCATAGGTTAAGTTTCAAAAGATGCTATTAACAAAAGAGTAGTTAACCTCATTGCATTAAGTTGGATCTGTCAATACGAAAGCTACATTTTCTGCTTAAATTTGGTATGTTCTAAAAGCAATTCAGACTTCAGTAAACTTCAAAATACTTTCTGTTGCATATGACACATGTTTTACAATGTAATAATTTTATCATATTTGCCTGACTGACCAGGTTATAAGATGTAAAATGAAAATAACCCCTAACCTTCATTCTCTCAAGCAGCTGAATTATAAAGATGTCTCATTATCTCAGGCTTTGGATCAATTCATCAGGGGCGTTGTTTGCCATTTTCAGATTCTTTTCCACTGTATTTTCAGAAGAGTATTAATTAACTTTTCATTAGAAACTAAACAGATTTTAATAATTCTTCCCCAGCTGGATGGATTTCTCTTTCACCTGTGAAGATGCAATTTATATGATGCATTAGGAGCATTCAAATGATCAGACCTAAATCTGGTTTGCCAAAAGATCTCTGGAGCTGTGCTCCAGTAGACGCTAAGCTCGATGAGATCAGCTATTGAGATTATTTTGCTCATTGTTATACATGCAGAACCTAGTTCAGGGCCTGACCCAGCGTAGATATTTAAAGTATCTATTTAAATCAAGCCGGAACTTTTCTACAGTTCTATAGTAAAATCACTGGTCAGGTCAATCCCTTCTCTTCATGTAAGCTGAAGTATATGAAATGGTTGTAGATCAAGAATTGTACAATAGCAATTTCACATGGTTCAACTTAATAAGAAATCTAGGACCAGAAAGGTTAAGGTTATAAATTTAACTGAAGTAGGACACAAGCTTTTCCGTGTAACCCAATTATCAAGAAACAAGAGGTGGAAGCACACTGTTGCTATAACAGTGGCATGACTATCATCTCTGTGCTATTTATAGTTTGTACATGACAGCGTGCAGTGTGTCACCATGAGAAGTCCATAGTCCGGCACCCCATGAACGGCCGCTTGATTTTCAGGGAGGTGCCAGCCTGACTGGCTTGGCTCAGCCTGGCTGGACACCAGATGTGCTGCCCCCACCTCAGTGCGGGCATAATGCAGGCGGAGCCAGCACCTGGCTGTGAAGTGCTCTCTGCGGCCTCACCAGTGACGTGCCTAGAATTATAGAGACTTGTAGAGGTTACTTGTCCTTTCTACACTTTCATCGTAAGGATGAGGAAATTGAATGTGGAAAACACAGGTTGCTCAAGGGGACATAGTTGCCTCCCAGTCACATAGCTTGCTTGCCCAGGGGTAAAAGTGGTCCATTTTGCTAAGGAGCTCAGACTCTTCACAAATCTTTCAGGGTGTGGGATTCTTACCTTACAGGCTTGAAGAGAACACAGACCTGGTGACTTTCTAGTCAGCAGGATCCGCTTGTTTCAGTAGTAGCCTGCCTAAGGGTTCTTTCTTCTGAGTAGAAGAAACATACTGTCTCTGAAAACGCCCCTGCACTGGACCGCTGCCAGATGCACTGCGGGGAGAAAAGCTCATCCTGAGGCAGCGTCGTCTCAGTAATCGAAGTGACTTTCTGACACTTAGAACAGTTTTGTTGTTTCTCGTCTGGTACCTCAGGCTTCTGTGAATCTCCTGTGGATCTTCTGGCTCATGATTGTCGGGTTTGGGTCTCCCAGCTCAGTCTGATATCTGAGGTATGGATCTACAAGCCTTTTCTCACCTGCCTGGCTTCTGTTCACCTTATTTTTCTGATTTTTGTTCTTTGTTTTTTCCCCAATTCTGAGTCATCATCTTTCTCTAACCCTCATATCTACTGAAACCCTTCAGCTTTGCTTCTGACTTCTTGCTGCTGCCTTCACTGCAACCTAAGGTCCCGGGAAACACCAGCTTTATCACTCACAGGAATGCCTTCTTTTATAGCACGTCTTGATTTCTGCTCCTTCATTGTGAGCTCAGCCCCACATAGATACATAGTGAAAACAAGGGGATGTTTGGTGATTACTAACAATACCTTAAATATACATTACACTCTCTAGTTTATGAAACACTTACCACATCTACACAAAAACATTCAGAGAGCATCCTAAAATCCTAGAGTGAAAAGGATGTTACAGGTTTTCTTCCCTAATGCTGAGTGCAGATGGGTAGCAGATTTGAGATAATCTGGAAAAAATTCCAATTTATTGACTCCATCCTGAAAATTTGAGCAAGCAGCTCTATAGGTTACAAGAATCTGTTTTCCTTTTACTCCATGTTGTTTTGATGAATGATCAGGTTTAGAAACCACAGATACAGTCTATTTCTATCTCAGAAAAACAGTTAGCTAGCTTCCAATTAAGCACCATTTAGGAAGGCCATGGCCATTCTGCTGTTGAGTATCATTGTTGGGAAGATAGTTCTTGTCTGAACCTAAGCCAAATGTGGGCTATCAGATTATAAATAGAATTCAAATAAATACAATATTAAACAATAGGACCTTCCAGTAAGCAAATTGGAAATCTCAACAAATGTCAAGGATCCCTCTCTCGGGAAACAATATATTATTATGATTTTGGGAAATTCTATTGTTATACCTGACCAAACAACAATGAGTCGATAATTCTATTTTTTGTATCCAGCAGTAAAACTCATGACGGTTAGAAATGGGGAATGAGAAAATATTTTTGAGACTCAAGATTGTTGCTTCTCCACCCTGGCCAGTGTGGCTCAAGTTGTTTGGAGCATCTTCCCATAAACCGAAAGGTCATGGGTTCACTTCCCAGTCAGGGCACATACCTAGGCTATGAGTTCAGTTCCCAGTCAGGGCACATGCAAGAGGCAACTAATCAATGCTTCTCTCTCACTTCAATGTTTTTATTTTTTTATTTTTGTCTCTCTCCCTTCCTTCTCTTCTCTCTAAAGTTAATGAATATGTCCTCAGATAAGGATAAAAAGAAAGATTTTGCTCTCCTTCCTCTCCTCCCCTAAGACTTGGGGGGCTTCAAAGAGGTCAGTTGTTTCATGTACAAAATGGAGAGGTCACTGTTGGCAGCAAAGTCAAAGCCCATTTGGCTTCATTGAAAAGAAATGCTCACCTGGGTGAACTTCAATCACACTGAAGTCATGCTATTGGCAGACCCTCAACACTGGTAGGAAAGTGTCATCTAACTTAACGTCACATTTGCGTCAGGAAGTTCATGCAAACCTGCCTGGTCATATCAAAGAAGACTCTTCATAACAGAAGGCATTGAGGCAAAGCTGACCCAGCCCTTGTCTGTCACTGTGAGGCTTTGAACCTCTTTATTTATGTAAACAAAGGGGAAAAGATTGAACATTACACACGCAAAGGAACTGATGGAGGTGGAATCGTCTTTTTCTCCTGTTAAGCCTTCTGTGGAATGGTTGCCTGTGAAATTATACTAATGAAGAGCAGGTGAGGCAGCAAACAGAACGTGCCTTCCACATTACAGAATGTGACAATTTGCAGTGGCACGGCCGATTATTCCCCAGGTGCCCACCTTTTCTCTATCGGCAGACTCCAGTAACCCTTTGTTTCCCCAGGACACTCCTGTTCCTGAAGCACAGATAGCACTGTTGCCACCTTCAGGGGTGCTCCTCCCTGGGTGCCCACGTAAATGACCTCGGCATCTTTAAAGTGTAGATGTCCTGGCCCTACCCCTGGATCCTACAATGGGCCCTTGCAATGAGGAAGGGGGCTAGCTTTTTGGAGCCACCAGGTGATTTTTAGTGAACATCCAGTGTCACAAAATACTGCTAAAATCTAGCATTTCCAAGATGTGTCTAATAACAGGAATCACCTAGGATGCTTGGTAAAAACATGAATTCATGCACTGTACCCTCAAACAACAAAAGCAGAATTTTCAGGACACAGATCCTCTAGGCTGCAGACCAAAAGGACCTGTACGGCCTGGGAGTTTTCTAGTAACACAGGCTCTCGGGCTCCACCTCAGAACGGCCGGACCAAAGTCTACACTTTAGCCTCCTGCTGATTCCCATGCATGTAAGTGTTTGGAGTGCTGCTATAGATCATTCACTGCTAATGCCAAGGTTTGCAACCCTGGCTGCATATCTGTCTGCTTGTTTGATTATAATACAAATACCCAGGTCAGGGATAGCACCTGGACACAGGTTTTTGTTACAATTTTATTTAAAGTTACATTTATGTGCAGCCAGAGTTGGACAACCACTCAATAGGGACAGTTGATTAAGAACACAGCTGTAGCTAGGCACACCCTGGAGTGTCCACTGGTATGAACAGCAGAGTTTCTGTCACCCCCACTAAACCTTCACACTCAATTAACTCATCTCCTATTTATTGTGCACTTACTGTATAGGAGAAACACACAGTTTGTATAGGAGAAACACACAGTTTCTCCTATACAACAGGAGAACATAAGAAACAGAACTTGGAATTTGTCATTGAGCCATGCAATGTACACAAAACTAGTATATCAGAGAGAAGGTAATAAGTACCAAAGGCATCTGTGTGAATTTAAATCTACGAGCACACACATTCATTGGTTGATTCTTGTATGTGCCTAACTAGGGATCATCGGATCTGCAACCTTGGTATATTTGGACAATGCTCTAATCAACAGAACTACATGGCCATAAAAAAGAAGGAAATCTCACTTTTTGAGAGAGCATGGATGGACCTGAAGATTATTATGCTAAGTGAAATAAGTCAGAGAAAGACAAATACCATGTAATCTCACTTGTATGTGGAATCGAATGAACAAAATAAACTAACAAACAAAATAGAAACAGAGGCATGGATACATGGAACAGCTGTCAGAGTGGAGGGGGGAGGGAAGGACTGGATAAAAGAACATTAAAGGATTAGCCAAAGAACGCATATGTGTAACCCATGGACACAGACAACAGTGTGGTGATGGCCAGAGGGAAGGAGAGGCTGCAGGCTAGGGGCTGAGTGGAGGCAGGCAAAGGGAGAGAAATGGTGACATCTGTAATAGTGTCAACTATAAAAATGAACAAAAAATAAAATAAATTTACACACACACTTTTTTCCTATAGAAAGCAATAAAATTTCATGGAGTATCTTGTTGAATAAGTTAAAGGATGTCTAAAATCTGGACAGATAAAATGGGGGAAGAGATTTCTCAGTACGCTGACTAAATAAAAAACAAGTAGCTAGTAACAGCAAGTATTATTCAGCTCCAAATTGTTCTGTGAGTTTTTCTTTACATAGATAAAGATGCACATATACACATATAAGAGGTCTGTCTAGAAAGTATATAGCCATGTATATAAAAAATAGAGACATTTATTGATGATACAAGATACAAGAAACACTGTACATAGAACAATGACACCTCAGTCTACTTCAAAGTAGGCACCTTGGGACATCACACAGTTCTCCCAGCATCTCTTCCACTGTTCAAAACACTCTGCAAAATCCTTTGTTGGAATCACTATCAGCTGCCCTGTCGTATTTTTCTGAATTTCACCCATGGTCTTAAATCTCTTCCCTTTCAAAGGTGATTTAAGTTTTGGGAAAAGCCAGAAGTTGCAAAGCACCAAATCTCGGCTGTAGGGAAGTTGAGTCACTTGAGTGATTTGATGTTTCACCAAAACACTCTGCACGAGACATGATACATGAGAAGGCACACTGTCATGATGAAGCTGCCAATCACCAGTTTCCCACAGCTGTGGCCATTTTCACTGTATTGTATCTCTCAACTGATGAAGAACACTGAGGCAGTGCTCCTCGTTAATCGTTTGGCCTGGAGGGGTGTATTAGTGATGGACAGCACCTTCCCAATCAAAAAACACAGTCAACATGGTCTTGATCTTGCTGCGACTTTGCTGTGCCTTCTTCAGGTGTGGAGAACCAGGTGACTCCCATTGACACCACTGGGCCTTCCTTTCTGGATCATACCTGTAGACCCACAATTCATCTTCAGTTATGACTCTGGAGGAAATCTAGTTCTCCGGTAGTGGTTTAAATTAAGTCATTAGCAACCGCAGCACAATGTTCCTTCTGCTCTGGTAACACAAGGCATGGAATGAATTTTGCCACCACATGTTTTGTGTCAAGATCCCGCATGACAGTCTTGGACACAGTAGTTTTGGAATCCCTAGGTCAGCTTCTAGTTCTCACTCTGTCAGTGGACAACCTTTGCTGTTTTCAGCTTGTATGTGCTCAACATTCTCAGGTGTTCTACTTGTTGCAGGCCTTCAGAATGCGGATCACTTTCAGCAGGTTCTCAGCCATCTCTTAAGCATTTGTGCCATACTTTTATTTGAGCTACACTCATTGCGTTGTCCCCCAAACCTTCTGATTCATCTGAACAGTTTCTGCGGAGAAATGTTCAAGCTCAATGCAAAATTTGATGCAGATTCATTGCTCTACTAGCTCAGTCATTTTGAATGTGGTGGCCACACAGCACTCATGCTCACTCAGAAGCATCTACCGCCCCCACTGGCTAGTCCCTCAAGTCATCATGGTTCACGCATGTCTATTCCGGTCCGCTGTCCTTGGCTACCAGGTTAAATTGATGCTGTGCTAACCATTCTCATTTTATTAACAATGGCTGGACTTTTTCCAGATGTACCTCATGTATTCATGTACATATTAACATAGCTTAAAACATAAAAAGGAAATATAGACAAGATCACTCTCTTATCTCTCCAGCACAATTGGAAATAGTGTACTTTTAAGCTTTTCCTTCTGAGCCAATGTTCCTCTTCTCCCAGTGAAACTTGAACAAGCTCAAACTATCAATCCTCTACCCTTAGTACCTTGGCAGAATGGCCAGCAGTGAACTGGAAATGACAAGCTATGCAGGACAAACCTGTTCCTACCCAGCAATTGGGGAAGAGGAGAGCGGGTTCTATGTAAAACTGAATGTATGCACTTAAAGCACTTGGGTTTGGGCTGCACACAAAACAGTCACCTTGTGAGGTGCACCTAGAGAGAAAGCTTGATCTCGAATGGGACAGGAGAAGCTCCATGCCCTGAAAGAAGAGAAAAAAAATTTAGGGAGTGAAGAAATGTGGCTGAAACCAAAGACAAACAAGTTTTTCCAGACACAAGAACATGGGGATAGCTCAGGGCCCTTCAAAGGCAGTTTCTGAAGCAGTTTGTGCTGAAGCCCTGTGTTTCCGGTGCCTTTGGAATTGGGAAGGACAAGGAATTTCAAAGTCAAGAGAAAAAGTCTAAAGTAGGTCACTCTGTGTATGGGACCTTGAGTAATTTTGGCTGCTGTCTGGTGCCAGAGCCCTCACCATTCTGCAATTGATCTGAATCAGGTTCACTTTTTGTTCTGTTAATGAAACTATGGCGGTGATCCATCCACAAACACTGAAAAGACAGAGGCACCATCCAAGTGCTTCGCACGGGCTGTCTTCACAAGCCAACGAAGGAAAGATCACAACTGTCTGAGCGACCAGCTTTCCAATCCAATTTCCAGTAACTGTAGACATTCTCTTTAAATATTTCGGTTCATAGTATAAATACAGCTCAGACTTTTTTCCTGAGTCTCTCTTCCCTGTCTCCTCTATGGAAGGCATTATACCAGCTTCAGTTACACTAGTAATAAGACAGGGTGCACAGAATGGAATGGGGTGAGAGTACTTGATAGTTTGTTTTCCTGAAACAAAGGTACGCACTTCCTCCCATCCAAAGTTAGCAGCTCTTCAACTTTGTTTCTCCTTTTATCTCATATATTACATGTACCATAATTAAA
>PVKM010016528.1:0-26741 GCA_004027735.1 Carollia perspicillata
CTCCCCCCTTTAGTTCATGTCCATGTATCGTAAGTTCTTTAGCTTCTATATTTCCCACACTACTCTTGCCCTCTCCCTGTCTATTTTCTCCCAACCATCTATGCTACTTATTCTCTGTACCTTCTCCCCACCCTCTCCTCCCACTCCCCTGTTGCTAAACTTCCATATGACCTCCATTTCTGTGGCTCTGCTCCTGTTTTAGGTGACCGCTTTGACTCATTCTTTTTTAAAAAATATTTTATTTATTTTTAGAAAGAGGGGAAGGGAAGGAGAAAGAGGAGGAGAGAAACATCAGTGTGTGGTTGCCTCTCATGTGTCCCCTACTGGGGACCTGGCCTGCAACCCAGGCATGTGCCCTGACTGGGAATCGAACTGGTGACCCTTTGCTTCACAGGCCTGTGCTCAGTCCACCGAGCTACACCAGCTAGGGCTGACTCATTCTTTTTAGTAACTACATAATTATTCTTGATGTTCTGTTATTTTTAATATTTTTCCTTCTCAAAGACATAGAGGCTGTGTCTATTTTTTGCCACTGTAAACAGTGCTACATTTGGTTCATATACCTTTATACACTGGTGCTTTTATTTGTTTTTACTTAGAATCCCCAGAGTGGGATTGTTGGGTAAAAGGGTGTACATGATAAAAGTCCTAAGTACATGTCCACCGACATATGAAATGGGTAAACAAAAGGGTGTGTGTGTGTGTGTGTGTGTGTGTGTGTGTATGTGTGTGTGGTGGAATATTATTCAGCCTTAAAAAGGAAGGGGATTCTGGCACAGCTCTAACATGGGTGAATCTAGAAGGCATGCTAAGTGAATATGTCACAAAAGACCAAATATGGTATGATTCCACTCACATGAGGTACTTAGGTCAGATTCATTGAGACAGTAGAGCGGTGGGTAACGGGCTGGGGGGTGGAGGAGTAGGGAATCACTAGGCAATGGGGACAGTTTCTGCTTTGCAAGATGAGAAAAGTTCTGGAGACGGATGGTGGTGACGGATGGTGGTGACGGTTGCGCACAGTGGGAATGTGCCTGATGCCACCGGACTGTGCACTTAAAATGGTTACAATGGTAAATTTTATGTAATGTATGTTTTGCTACAAATTTAAAAGTTAGAATAGTGTCAACTGGTAGAAAAAGTTATAGCATTTTATTTTCATACTGGCAGTATGTAATAGTGACCAGTTAAAACCTGTAAGCTTATGTGTAGTCCAGGTGCTCACGGAGCAAAATATAGAAGCAACAGCCTTGTTCTCTAACCCTGTACCACCACCGACTTCCCAGTGACCTGTAGTCCCGGAAGGTGGTCTCCCCATAGTCCCCATGTGAATGGAATATCACTCTCTGCACTCGTCTGTTTTCAGGCACGGGGATGGACTCACTTCCCCAAATGAAAAGAGAGGGTTGTTTTTGTTACTAGATTTTTTTAAAAAATATTTTATTTATTTTTAGAGAAGGGGGAAAGGGAGGGAGAAAGAAGGAGAGAAACATCAATGGGTTGCCTCTCTCACACCCCTCACCCCCCACAACTGGGGCTAAACCTGCAACTCTAAACCCTGACCAGGAATTGGACCGGTAACCTTTCACTTTGCAGAATGATGCCCAACAAACAGCCACACTGGTCAGGGCTTGGAGTTTTTTTATTTTTTGCTTTTTAATGGAAAAGGCTGTACTAATGTTAGCTACTAGGAAGAGAATCTGTGTATCTCTGTGATTAAATATTGGTGTCTGGTATAGGAGTCGTCCTCCCTGGTGTGTCCTCAAATACTAGACTGATTTCTCTTCCTCCCTTCTGTAGGGGGTCAGACCAATCTTCGTATACCTCAAGGCACTGTGGGCCAAGTGATGCTGGACGATAGGGCTTACCTGGTACGCTGGGAGTACTCATATAGCAGCTGGACCCTCTTCACCTGCGAGATTGAAATGCTGCTTCATGTCGTTTCCACTGCAGGTGAGGGCAGCTTTGGGAGACATCACTTGGGGGAAGAAAAATGGGCATTCTTAGAGGATTGGGAGGATAAGCAGAGAATTTCAAAATAAAATTCAGAAGCATCTAGGTTATGATTAATGTAATTTGTTTATCTGGGTCTCAGAGACTACTCAGTGATCTTAAAGGAATTGTTTTCCATGAGGTCACAGGCTTCCTTTCCCCCTAGATGTGATTCAGCACTGCCAGCGGGTCAAACCCATCATTGATCTGGTCCACAAAGTCATCAGTACAGATCTGTCGATAGCAGACTGTCTCCTGCCCATCACGTCTCGCATCTACATGCTGCTGCAGCGGTGAGTGTCTGGGCACACACCCATGGCGTTCAAGTCCACACGCGTTCATCTGTGAACGCGTTCAGCTGAGGGCTGGTTTTTTTTTTTTTTTTTTTTCCAACATCCCTGCTGAGAGGAGGGACTTGAGAAGAGAGAACTGGAAAATATTTGTCATGGAGCAAGTTGCATTATTCCTTTTACTGAGTATAGTGCACTGTTCTCCATCCAGGTTAACAACAGTGATCTCTCCCCCTGTGGATGTCATTGCTTCTTGTGTCAATTGCTTGACAGTTTTGGCTGCCCGGAACCCAGCAAAGGTGAGATACCAAGTCTACAGAATAGCCCCCAAATGTTGCACTTGGTGTATACCTGAGGACGCAGGGACATTTGACTCTTCTTTTCCCTTCTCAGGTCTGGACTGATCTTCGTCACACGGGTTTTTTACCATTCGTGGCCCACCAGGTCTCCAACATGAGTCAGATGATTAGGTGAGCCAGGTGTTGGAGAGGGCAGAGTATTTCTATTCCCTGGGAGCACCATGGACATTTCAGTTCTGTTAGTCGTAAAGAAGTGCCTCTGTGCCTGATTAAATTAACTTTTCCCCCTAGAGAAGCCAGAGGTGTCTGGATCCAGAGACTTGGCTTCCTTTTCTTAAGCCAGAATCATTCTGTTCTTTTCCTCGTTGTGTGCCCACTCCAGCTCTCCCTCTCCTGATAGATTGGTTGTTAACACACAGACCCATCTTGCTGCCGGAGCATTCTCTCCTTGGTCGCTGTCTTGCTCATAAGACAATGATGTTTCCTTGATGTTTGATTTTTCACTTTAAACTTCTTGAGGTTATCTATTGGGTTGGCCAAAAAGTCCGTATGGGTTTCTCTGTAAAATAAAAGACACATTTTTCATTTTCACTAATAACTTTATTGATTTGGATATTTTGAAAATGTCAGCTATCTCCTGTGTGGTATAATGTTGATTATTCTCAGTTAGTGTCTCGATTTGATCACTGTCTAAAGTTCAGCTGGTTCACCCGACTAGAGCATTATCCAGTGAGAACTGTCTAGCACAAACTGTGCAGACCACTTTGACACGTTTGATCAGTCACAGCACCTTCTCCATGCACTGCACAAATCTTTTTTTATGTGTTTTGGTTGCGTTTTTGCCTTTCTTGAAATAATAAAGCATAATGTGCTGCAGATGTTCTGTATTTTCTTCCATCTTCAATGTTAAAATGGCTACACAAAAATTTACCAATTTTGACTTTTTTTAAAAATGCATGCTGATATGACAGCTGTCACAATACAACCTAACAAAATTGTTTCAAATGAAGTTAAAGACAACTAAATGCTACTAAAGCCATCTTATGGAAAAAAACAAAGGAATTTTTTGGCCAACCCCAGTATCAATAAAACATCTTCATGTTTACCCCAGGAATAAAATTGTGTAAATTTAATTAATTCCTTTGCAAACCTTTCCCATTTTATACCTGAGCCATATAACAATAAGAATGTTCTGTGATTAGTTTCTTGCAACTGTGAAATCACCCCATCACTTTTTCCCTCTGCCTCTGTCTTTCCCCATCTGTTTCCCCAGTGCGGAGGGAATGAATGCTGGAGGGTATGGAACCCTCTTGATGAATTGTGAGCAGCCCCAGGGCGAGTACGGGGTCACTATTGCCTTTCTACGGTTGATCACCACTCTTGTCAAGGTAAATTCTGGTCAGGTGGAAACACGTGGAATAGATTGCCTGCCCTCTGCTACTGTTGTCATCTTGTCTGCAGGCAGAACGATTGCCCTGAAATTGTGGTGATGGAACAAGGGGGATCTCCAAAATACCAGAATTATCTTCTGGAGGGTGGACCCCTTGTCGTACAGGCTTCCCCTGCTAGGTTACTTTCGTAGGAGCCCATCTGTATCAGTGTACCAGCTGGCATTGTTGTGAGAAGCTGCATTCAGCTTCAGTGAATTTTTTTGAAGACTTTCAACACATTTGCCCATTTCATGATGGGTGATATATGATTGCACCTGCCCACACCACACTGACTGTCCAGCAGTTTTTGGCAAAAAACAGCATGACCCCCGTGCCCCACCTTCCCTATTCACTCGATCTTGCCCTAATGGACTTTTTTTGTTTTCTTGGATGAAAAAGTCCTTAAAGGGAAATATTTTGTTGGTATGGAAGAGGTGAAACAAAAAATGGCAGAAACACTAAAAGGCATCAAAATTGATAAGTTCAAAGACTGCTTTGAGCAGTGGAAAAAACAGCTGGATAGCTGTAATACATCAGAGGGAGGATACCATATTTTGTTGTGTATAGTGCCCACCCATGTTTTCTAAAGTTACACTTTTTAAAGGATTTTATGTATTTATTTTTAGAGGGGAAGGGAAGGAAAAAGGGAGAGAAACATTAGCGTGTGGTTGCCTCTTGTGCATCCCCTAATGGGGACCTGGCCCACAACCCAGGCATGTGCCCTGACTGGGAATCAAACCAGTGACCCTTTGGTTTGCAGGCTGGCACTCAACTACTGAGACGCACCAGCCAGGGCTAAGGGCTAGACTTACACTTTTAATGCATAAGCATAATTCAGAGAATTAAAAACATTTATGTAGATATGGAATTGTTACTGCCCATGTATAATGTGCGTCATTATTTTTCCCTCAATAATTTGGGCAAAAAGGTGCTCATTATACACGGCAAAATACAGTACTTTGAAGGTGACTGAAGTTTAAATATGTAAGAATAAATACACAGTTTTTCATAAATACATTCCAGGGTTTTTTGGTGTCCCCCCCATAGTTGGTGTGAATTGCGTATTTACTGTGTGCCAGACTCTGTAGTAGGCGCTTTCTCTCTGTTACTGTATTTAGTGCTCAGAGGCAGTCTGCAGTACACTGACTGGCATGCTGTTTTGACTGCAACCTAAGGCAGCACATGCATTTTATATCACATTCCAGTATATCCATGTGCGTATGTACGTTCCCAAAGCAAAGTTTCTCAGTGTGACACTACTCTTAACTACACAAGATTCACTTTGGCATTTTCTAAGAAGCTGATCTTAAAATCCACTAATGCAGCAATTTTCAACTGGTGTGCCACAAAAATTTTTTAAATGTGCAATACCTGACTATTTTGTCAGGGGTGCTGACCTCTTTTGCCTTAGATTGTGAAATTTTTAAAAAATGACAGCAGCCAACATAGCAATAGTTGTCCAGTGTGAGTGAGTCAAATTTATACCCATTTTTTGTCAGATCAGCAGAAAATACATTTTTTGGTGTGTCGCAGAATTTTAGTAATTTGTTTATTGGTACCACAAGATGAAAATGCCTGGAAATTGCTGCACTAATGGATGAAAATTCTGTTTGAAAAATACTGCTATAGCCCTGCCTGGTGTAGCCCAGTGGATTGAGTGCAGGCTGTGAACCAAAGTGTCTCTGGTTCGATTCCGAGTCAGGGCACATGCCTGGGTTGCAGGCCAAGTCCCCACTTGGGAGCACACAAGAGGCGTCCACACATTGATGTTTCTCTCCTTCCCTTCCTCTCTCTCTAAATATAAATAAAAATAAAATCTTAAAAAAAGGAAAAATACTGCTATAGCATGGATTTTAGAGTCAGAAAGAGTCAGGTTTATATGTCAGGTTGACTGCTTACGAGCTGCATGACCTTGGGCAAGTGCAGAATTTCTCAGCCTCTGAAGTAGGAATGATCAGCCGTCTCCAACTTGGAGTTGTGAGAGGTCGTGTGAGGAAAGCACTTGGCACACGTCCTGCCTGCAGGAATTAATCCGTCAATGAATGCTCCAGAAGAGAGCAACAGTCCTTTATAGAGATAGGGATGTAGGTGTGGATGTTTGTATATGAAAAGAGAATCCTCATTTTTATTTATTTTTTAAAATTTTTGTTGATTGATTTTAGAGGGAGGGAGGGAGAAAGAGGCATTGATTTGTTCCATCCATTCATGCATTCATTGGTTGATTCCTGTTGCATCTCACACACCCCCTACAGGGGACCTGGCCTACAACCCACTCGTGTGCCCCGACTGCGAATCGAACCAGCAACCCTTTGGTTCACAGGCCAGTCAGTGCTCAATCCACTAAGCCACACCAGCAAGGGCAGAATCCCTATTTTTAAAGGAAGGAAGCTGATGTTAACAAGTAACACCAGGACAGAATTTTGAGTATCAGATCTCCTTCCTGGTACTCCACCAGTGGGGTGGCATGGCTGGGGGTGGTGGCACTGAACCTGGCGTTCTCCGTTATCGATGGTCCCACACATACCCTTAGGGTTAAGGTACCTCCTTTCTGACCAGCTTTAGCCTTTATCTCCTTCATGTAGGTGCCCTTTGCAACCGTGCCACATTGTCTTTTAGTCCTTCATAGAACCCTACAACTTGGGCTCATTGAACTATAATGCTCTGATGTTTCTGTTTCTTTTTCACTGAAGAGGTTTGCCCAGATTTTCTTTGGACCCCTGGTTAGGAAGTTAAATCTCTGATATCTAAGTGACTTTTAACTACATGGCATAAGCCCTCACACTATGGTTTCTTCTAGGGACAGCTTGGTAATACGCAGAGCCAAGGGCTGGTCCCCTGCGTCATGTTTGTGCTGAAGGAGATGCTTCCCAGCTACCACAAGTGGCGCTACAACTCCCACGGCGTGAGAGAACAGATTGGTAAGGAAAATGTGGGCAGGGAAGGTCTGGGGAGTTTCTGGGTCCCCGGAGATCTTTCTTTCCCTTTTGGGGATAATAGCCATCATGCAAGGTCATGTCATTCCTCTGTCTTTTCCGGAGTCCAGGTTGCCTGATCCTGGAGCTGATTCACGCGATACTGAACCTGTGCAATGAGACAGACCTGCACAGCAGGTATGAGGGGAGATTGCTAGAGCTTGGTGCTCCTGGATGCCACCATTCACCAAGGGGAGCATGGGCTTCTGCTGTGCAGAGCCGTCTCATCCTTCCCAGGTTGAGCCCAGAGTGATCTCTTGAGGTTCTGATTGGCTTCACTGGACTGTTTCACCTTTTCTCCCTGTGGAGAGAGATCATGCAGACTCTGGCCCGCAAGGTCCCTGTGTTGTGGCTGCAATGAACAAATTCAGACTACAGAAGTCCTGTGGAGAAAAAGGGTTGGCGTGGCCACTCTCTAAGTGAGAGAGGGCCCTGACGCCTGCCTGGACCAGCTTTTATTGCTTTTCTGGGTATATTACATGGTCCTCATTTACTATGCACAGGTTTGCTTTAGGGGGTTACCTTTTATAGATAACAAAGGAAAGAATGTTGCTAATTACTTCAAAGAAAAAGGATATTTGCAAATGCAAGGGGAAAGGTGGTTGAACTGGTTACACTCCATACTTGGGAGGTTTAGTACAGAATTTAGGAAGTTACTTCAAAGGTATGCAGTAAACATTTTCTGCCTCAATTCAGGATGAGGGAGTTTTAGTGAAAAGCAAGCCTTAAAGCAGCCTAGGTTCAATGCAGGCCTGCTTCCCTATGGGAAAAGTGATCCGAGGGCTCGGGTCCTGTGTGCCGACTCGCTCCCTGTCGGTTTTCTGAATTGGGCTTGGGCTGCATTCGCCTTGCCATGCAGATAGGTTCCCTATAGAGAGAAGAGCAAACAGAGTGGGAACGAGGTTGTTCCCAATGAGATTGTTGTGTACTAACACCTCCCTTGTATGATCTTTCCAAAAGTTACGCATATTTATTGGAAAATACTTAGGGCAAAATGCCCTTCATAAGCCTGTTTTCCACAGATGACTATTACCAAGTTAGTGTGTATTCTTTCTCTGCTTATGCTAACTCCTCTGTAACTTTATTTCCATGACACTACATGTAGATCTGCCTTGTTTTAATGGTTCCGTGCATCCCATTGTGTGAATTAATCACCACTTATTTCAGTAAACATATCCATTAACTGTTGGATGTTTAGATTGTTTCTCGGGGTGATCTTTAAGATGCAGTCTCTTTAGAGACGATGATCAGAGTGCCTTCATCTGGCCAAGAGTTGATCTGTATCACTGACACCCGGTTGGTTAGATTTGGATGATTGCTTTTCCTTCCAGTAATAAGTTTGGCGGTTCCCTAGTAACTCAGAATGTCTGTCTTCCAGCAACACCCCCAGCCTGCAGTCTCTCTGCATCTGTAGCCTGGCCTATACAGAAGCAGGACAGACAGTTATCAATATCATGGGCATCGGCGTGGACACCATCGACATGGTGATGGCTGCTCAGCCCCGCAGGTAGGGCTTCCTCCTCACTTTGCCCATTTGTTCTTACCGCGCCTGCCTATTCTGAGAACTGCAGCTTAAGTTAACGCGCAGCAGCTTTATAAAGACAACCTTGTTCCTCCTTGGACGCGGCCTCGATATAACCTGGTGCTGCTGTGTGGCCTGGTACGTAGCAGAGGGAGTAGGTGGCCCCTCCTCTCTCCTAGTTGGGCCTGGGGCCTCTCACAGAAGCTGTTGAACTCTGGGATTATGGTCGGTATGGTTGGAATCTAACTCATGAGAGCACCTGTGCTGTGAATGAAGTCATGTTGTCTGAATCAACTTTGGTTTCCATTTGACACCCTAGTGATGGGGCAGAGGGCCAAGGGCAGGGCCAGCTGCTGATCAAGACAGTGAAACTGGCATTCTCCGTGACCAACAATGTTATTCGGCTGAAACCTCCTTCTAATGTGGTGTCTCCCTTGGAACAGGCTCTCACACAGCATGGTATGTATTTCTCTTCCAATCAGCAACTGCCCATAAGTGCATTCCTTAGGCATTCTATGTATTTAGAGGTCAACAGTATTTTCTGCTTAACTCCTTGAAATTTGGGAGTGATCACCAACTCCCATTCTGGACTTAGAAACAGGAGGACTGGATCCTATTTCATTTCTGCCTCCTGCTGATGACAGAATAATTAGAACACATGTTCAGAGTCAGACTGCCGTGGTTCAGATTGTGGCTCCAACCAGCTGTGTGACCCTGGGCACATTACTAAACATCTCTGCCTCAGGTTTCTCATCCGTAAAATGGGGATAGTAGTAGTGTCTACCTTATAAGATTATAATGAAGATTAAATTACAATCTGTAAAACACAGAAATTCCTTTTTAAGTTTTGACTGTTACTACTCTTCCACCTTAAACTTATCATTTGATCTCTTTGGTGCTCAGTTCCCTCATTCTCAAGTACGTATTTGGATAATGTCTCAGACCAGTTCTAGCTCTGTCGTTTTGGGACTAAGCTTTTTGCATTTCAGTGCAGTGCTTTGGTGTGATAGCTTTTTCTAACTTATTTGATAAATGACTACCTGTTTTCTTGAAAATGTATTTCTTTCTGCTATTAATGAATTGCATTGAGCTGCTTCTCCCCAAGTCCTGCCTGTCCGCTTCACTACTGCAAAAAAAGAAGGATAGGGCCGCTTGGATTCACTGTGGCCCTCCGAGTACTTGAGAGTAAATTCCCTCACGTGTATGAGACTTTTTTTTTTTAAGATTTTTATTTATTTATTTTTAGAGAGAGGGGAAGGGACGGAGAAAAAGGGAGAGAAACATCGATGTGAGAGAGAAACATCGATCGGTTGCCTCTCATACACGCCCCAACCGGGGACCAAACCTGTGACTCAGGCATGTGCCCTGACCAGGAATTGAACCGGCAACCTTTCGCTTTGTGGGACGACGCCCAGCCAGCTGAGCCAGACCGGTCAGGGCATATATGAGCCTTTTTGAACAGCACCCTCTCTTAAGAGCTTGCATCAGGCACACTTGGTGTCTAAACTATTTTCTGTGCTTCTTCAGGTGCCCATGGGAACAACCTCATTGCTGTTCTCGCCAAATACATTTACCACAAACACGACCCTGCTTTGCCTCGTCTGGCCATCCAGCTGCTGAAACGCCTGGCCACGGTAGGGTCCTACTTAACCAACCGAAGCCCAGAAAACTGACCGCATGCTTTCCACAAGTCTTGTCTTCTCCCAGGAGAAGCGGCTTAGACTTAGACTTACTTGTCTGACTTTTAAAGTGACATAGCCACACACACACACACACACACACACACACACACACACACACACACACATTGTGCTTTATGAGGGTACTTTCTTTCTGATTACAGCAGTCTTACATACTCATTTAAAAATATTTATGAAAACGATACAGATAAATGTAATAGAAAGTTAAGGTACCTCTGGCCCCTCATTATAGATTGCCTGTGGACAGGTTGGAACTCTGCCCCAGATTTGTCTCTGTCTGTGCTTGTGTAGTAAAGAGGGTAGGTGTGTGCCTTTTCTCCTTTCACAAGGAGCGTTCCACTGCACACACTGTTTCATGACTGTCTCTCTTCACCTACACCGGGTCTTGCCATCTTCCCATGTGGGCACATTTGGAGCTGCTCCATTCTCCCTGATACGTGCCTGGCACGCCGTAGAGGGGATTGCGTCCTAATCTATTTGGGCTGGTTTCTGTCTTGTGTTGTTACAGACAGTGCTGCAGTAAGCATTATTACCCATAGAACTCGGTGAACTTGTGTTGACAGTTCCTAAAAATTAGATGTCAGTGAACATTTAAATTTTTATTAGACATTTCCAAATTGTCCTCCAAAAAGAAGCGTTGCAGTGCATACTCCTAACACCAAGTCTTGTATCCTTGCCACATGGCTCCATCAGTTTCTTAATCTTTGCTAACCTAGTAGGCAAATCAGTATTACCTCATTTTTTCTTTGCATTTATTTAACCATGAGAGGGGTTGTGCATCTTTTCACCTAATTACTGCTTCTTCTGCGAACTGTCAGACATCTTGTGCCGTAGTTTGGGGTGATGTCCCTTTTGACCCAGAGTTGTGTGTCTGGATGTTTCCCTTTCTGGCCATTTTCTCACAGTTTCCCAGCACCCACCTGCAGGAGCCTGTTTTTCTAGAAATAGAGCTCTGAGCCCGTGGGTCCCGGTCTCACCAGGTGGCTCCGATGTCAGTGTACGCCTGCCTGGGCAATGACGCGGCTGCCATCCGAGATGCCTTCCTGACCCGGCTGCAGAGCAAGACCGAGGACATGCGCATCAAAGTCGCGATCCTGGAATTTCTCGCCGTCGCAGTGGAGACTCAGCCAGGCCTCATTGAGCTGTTTCTGAATCTTGAGGTGAAGGACGGCAGTGATGGCTCCAAGGTGAGTGCGCCCCTGGATGCAGCTGGGAGACTGCTCCCTGGGAGGTGGGTGCTAGGCTCTGTGGGTGCAGTTACTGCTAGTGGCTGTGGCCCTGAACTCCCACCTGTCCCTGCTGCAGGAATTCAGCCTTGGGGAGTGGAGCTGTCTCCATGTGGTGCTGGATCTCATTGACTCCCAGCAGCAGGATCGCTACTGGTGCCCACCCCTGCTGCACCGTGCGGCCATCGCCTTTCTGCACGCCCTGTGGCAGGACCGGCGGGACAGCGCCATGCTGGTCCTCAGGACCAAGTAGGTCTGACTCCACCAGAGCTCATGTTCTTGTCTGTCCGACGGGGTCGCAGCAGCTCCCGCCCTAGTCGTTTGTTGTGATGCATTGCTGAGCATGCGCATAAAAAGTGCCCAGTGCCTGGGTCGCTCACTGAGCGGGAGTGTCACTCTTAGTGAATCTCCGTTCATTGCTGTACCAGCAGGCATCGTCTTTACTTTAAGGTGAAGATGTGTTTACCTTAAACTTCCCACCTTTTGAGTGTCTGCCTTGTGCCCACCCCCAGAACCCTCGTTCTTGAGAAACAGCAGGCTCGCACGAGTGTGTCGGGACCTCACTGTCTGGACGCTAGCTGCATGGTGGGAAGGGGCTTTGAAACGGCTGAGCGTGGAGCCTGTGCCTTGTGTCCCTCCTCACTTTCTTTGTGGGGGGGGCGCTCCCAGGCTGTTTATTGGCCAACTCTGTAGGATACAGTTGTGTTTCTTAACAGGAAACACAGAAAAACACACTTGATCTGTGGAACCCTTTACCTTTCTGTAGGAGCAAATGACCTTTGAGACCATGTTAGGGTTGGGACGGTAAAGTAGGAGGTGACCACCAGAAGGAGGTGGAGAAAGGACTGTGTGAGAGGAAGTATGATTTACAACATGTGTTTTCTTTTTAGACCCAAGTTCTGGGAGAATTTAACCAGTCCCCTGTTCGGAACCCTTTCCCCTCCCTCAGAGACCTCTGAGGTAAGCTGGGCGGCGGGCCGGCACTGACGCAAAGTCCCTGGGAGGCGAGGCTGGGCCAGGAGACGGAGCTGCGGGCAGTGATGCGTCCCCTAGGTGAACAGCCAGGGTGCTACTGCAGACTTCGTTCTCAGAGAAGGGCTTGCTTCCCCTCCCTCCGCTGTCTTACGTGGGGAAGGACAGTGGCATGTCCTGCTCTGTGCGGATGGCTCCGTGGTCGTCTCCACTCGCTTGGAGACGCTGTGGACCTGACCCTCGTGCTTGCACAAGCGAGGCGCCCACTCACACACCATAGGGCCCGCGTTCTTGTGCGGGGTACACCTGGGGAGAGGTCCTCCTGTGATCGGGGCCTGCCCTGCTCTTCCCTCCACAGCCCAGCATCCTGGAGACCTGCGCCCTGATCCTGAAGATAATATGCTTGGAGATATACTATGTAGTCAAGTGAGTCCTTTCCCCTTTTGAGACTTTAAAGATTTTATTTCTAGAGAGAGGGGAAGGGAGGGAGGACAGTGGGAGAAACATTAGAGTGCAAGGAAAATATCCACCCGTTGCCTCTCGCATGTCTACAGCCCAGGCATGTGCCCTGACCAGGAATGAACTGGTGACTTTTCAGTTTGTGCCCAACCCACTGAGCCACACCAGTCGGCAGAATTTTAATTAAAGGTTTGAAAGTGGGGACCAGGGTGCCCTACCACTGGGTGTATGGCTGTACAAGCCAGGTCAGAGAAAGCTGGTTTGGAGCCATCTGTGGAGGGCCACTGAGCTATGTCCCTGGCCAGTCCACTGATGGCATTTCTGATCATCAGCAAGAGTTACTGTGAAGCAGACTCCGTGTACTCAGGATTTTATGGAAGAGGAACCCTGGAAAAAGCCTTAGCCTAACTAACCATTATGCTGAGCGAGAAGTGTGCGCCCCACACATGGGAGGGATCCGAGGTTGCTTTCTCTGCCTCAGCAAGGGTCTGCGCCCATCACGTGCCCACCTGCTTTCAAATCCCAATGTTAGATTCTGTGTTTTTTGGACACCGCAGGGGCTCGCTAGACCAGTCCCTAAAAGATACACTCAAGAAATTTTCCAGTGAGAAACGCTTCGCCTACTGGTCAGGGTACGTCAAGTCTTTGGCGGTTCACACGGCCGACACAGAGGGCAGCAACTGCACCTCCTTGGCCGAGTATCAGATGCTGGTCTCCGCCTGGAGGATGCTTCTCATCATCGCCACCAGTCACGTAAGAACCTCCCGGGGCAAGTGTCCACGCTGGTTTCCTAGCAACAATGTGCTGGGGTACCTGGCAGTTACGGCCTTTTGGGATGAAGAACGAGTCAGGGTGTTTCTCTGAGAGCTAAAGTGTAACAGGTTCCGTGTCAAAAGATGGGGGCCGATATGGGGTATTTAAGAGAAGTGCAGAGAAGTAATTTGAAATCCCTTCAGACGAACATAAAAGCCTTGGACAGGTCTCGGGGCTCCCTTTGTCTGCCTCTCGTGCACACGTGTTGTCTCGTGCTGTGTGCCCTGGGGCCTAGAGGTGAGTATTTGTTGGCCAGTCAGGTAGCTGTAACTGCCACAGGACCCTCTCTAGAGAGCTGTTTATCTTCACTGGTTCTAGAAACTGCATTTTCTGGTCTTAGAGGAAGAGTAGACGGCATTCTCTCCACTGTGTGTCTACTGAGAGTTGGTTTTTAGAGAGTTAACATTTGAGAAGAGTTTGCATTTTTTCTTGGCATTTTTTAGTGACTTGGCATTATCATGCTGTATGATTAGGATTGGGTGTAGAACTGTTCTTCCCAGGAACCCGGTTAATTCCTTCGCTTCACCAATTACCTCGTCTCAATAGGCACCGTCGTTCCAGGCCCGCTCTTACATCCCCTCCGACGTGTTTCCCCAGTGCCCGACTGCCCGCAGCCGCAGGGCTTCTCTGCAGCGCCGCGGTTGCAGGCACACCAAAGGCTCAGCTGTCTTTAGGGGATGATTGGTTTTGCTCCAGAAATAATGTGTGTGTCAACTGCCTTTTAGGCAGTAGTTCTTGAGTTGTTATCAAAAAATCCCCCGCCCTCTTTCCCCCTGCTAGGAAACCTGTCCAGTTAAGTCTTGCGTATTGATCATTTGTTCATTCATTGAATGGGTGTTAATGGAATGCTTTCCATGTGCCAGGCACCAGGGCTACAGCAGTGAACCAGGCAGATAAGGTCTTTGCAGACTCATGGAGAGTGGGCTGAGAGGGAGAAAATTGTCAACAAACTCACAAAGAAGTACAGTTTCAGATTGTGATAATTCACTGTGAAGGAGTTAATGAGGATGCTATGGTAGTGAACGCTCAAGCAGGATAGGAGTAGGCAGGGAGGCCCTCTGTGAGGAGAGGTGCACACTGAGACCTGAATGTGGGAAGGAGTCTTGCAGATGGACAGCCTGTGGGAGAGTCATCTGGGCAGATAGAATCACAAGTGCAAGGGTCCCGAAGTGCTTGGTACGTTCAGAAAAGAGGAAGGAGGCCTTAGGGCTGGGATAGAGTGAACACCAGTAGGTCGATACCATAATCAGTTGGAGCAGGTCCTCTGGGGCCTCCTGGCCTTGTGGAGGAGTTTGTATTTCCAGTACACTGGGAAGCCCAAGGGTCTGAGCAAAGCAGGGACATGATCAGGAGGAGGAGGTGACCCTGGGCTCGATTCTGACCTTATCTGAGGGCCAGATAAAGGAACAGTAGTGCCCTCCAGCCCCACTTTAATCAAGGGGACAATGACTTATCGGTGACTAATTGCCCAACAGAGGACCCCACATTTTTTGCCTTCTAAAGTCTGGGAAATTTTCCCACTGCCATTTTTTTCTGTTCTTTGCAGGCAGAGATAATGCATCTGACCGACTCTGCAGTGCATCGTCAGCTCTTTCTTGATGTGCTTGATGGAACCAAAGCGTTAGTAAGTGTGTCTGGGAGATTTTACATCTCCCTGGGAGAAGGTCTCCGAGGTCAAATAGCAGCTCACGAGTCTGCAGTCGTGCAAGTGGTCAGGTCAGAGGGCCCAGCTGGCCCAGGAGGCCTGAGGCTGCAGTGGGGAGGCAGAGGTCTGCTGCTGCTGGGCCAGCCCCGGGCCTCTCCCTGTGTCTCACCCCTGTTAGCTCACTGCTAGGAAACAAAGGCGAGGCCCAAAGGTGCCCTGTGGACGGAGCTGGAGTCCTCCAGCAGGACCACCCACAGGAAGCCTGACAACTAACTGGTCTGCCATCTCACCTCAGCTCCTGGTCCCGGCCTCAGTAAACTGCCTCCGCCTCGGCTCCATGATGTGCACTCTTCTGCTCATCCTCCTGCGGCAGTGGAAGAGGTGCGTGCTATCGTGGTGGGGTGGCCTGCAGCCAGGGCTGCCTCCGTGGGGTCTGCTCGATCTCTCTGCTGACTCTCTGCTTTCCCGAAGGGGAGAAAACGGGTGTAAAATGCAGTAGCTTTCCACTGTGCGATGGGACTGAAAGAGCCGACTGCCCAGTGGGCATCCTCAGTTGGAACGAGGGCACCTGCGGCCTTTCTGTGAGCTGTGTTCTCCCCTCTCTCAACACCGTATTATTTCTAGAGAGTTAGGTCCCGTGGATGAGATCCTTGCGCCCTTGACAGAGATCCTGGAGGGAGTGCTACAGGCTGACCAGCAGCTCATGGAAAAGACCAAGGCCAAGGTGTTCTCTGCGTTCATCACTGTGCTGCAGATGAAGGAGATGAGAGGTGAGGGGCACAGCGGTGGGAGGAGTAGTCTCCTGGCCCTGCTGGCAGCCGGGCCGGGCCAGGCCGGGCCGGGCTTCCTTTGGCACAACCAGACGTTCCTCCTGTGGTGGTTGAGTTTCCAGTCTTGGAACTCTGGCCTTTAGGAAACTTTGGTATGCAGTGACAGGTGACATAGTGAGTGTGACCGTGTTTCCTCCCGGTCTGCTCTACAGTGTGTGACATCCCCCAGTACTCTCAACTAGTGCTTAATGTCTGTGAAACCCTCCAAGAAGAGGTGATTGCACTCTTTGACCAGACCCGTCACAGTCTGGCCTCAGGCGCCGCTGCGGAGGACAAGGACAGCATGGACACTGACGACTGCTCGCGGCCCCGGCACAAGGACCAGCGTGATGGGGTGAGGGCACGCCGGGGAAGCTGTGCCTTCCGTGTGCTCCCAACAAACAGGAATGCCTGCCTGCTCTGTGCCAGGACCTGTGGGTGGTTAGGGACCCAGACAGAGAGTCGCTGCACTTACGGAGTTCCCAGGCTGCACGAGAGAGTTAATAAATGTCAGGCTGTGCAAGGAAGAGCTGGAATTCCATTGCGGCAAGGCCTGCAGGAGAGCAGCACAGGAAGAAGGGGCCTCCCTGCCCTGGAGGCTCGGTGAGAAAGCGCCAGGGCAGCGGTGACCCAGAGCAGGCCATGGAGAGCGGAGACGTGGAGTTGGGGGCTGGACCACTAGAGGCTGTGTCAGGGTTTTGATCGGGGTCGTGAGTGAAACGGGAAACAATTTAAGCAAGGGCGAGCAGTGATCAGACTTTGCTCTACAACGATTGCTCTGGGTGTAGTAGCAAACAGTGGTTTTCAAAGTCTGGGTCATGACCTATTGCTGGCTCTTGAAATGAGCTCATTCGGCAAAAATGAGCATACTTTAAAAATTATGTAGAATTAAATATAAGAGAAAATACTAGTGCAGGTACCATTCAATGAAAGTATGTGAACATGTGAATACCAGGGCACAGTGTGAAGGTAGTTGTTACTGAGGGCCGTGGTCAAAAATGTTTGAAAAGCCACTGGTAGAAGGATTGATTAGAGTCTAGAGAAGATGAAGGACGACAACTTAGGAAGCGACCGCACTAGTGCAGAGAGGGGAGGTCACTTCGCCTCCATGCGATAGCAGAGTTGGGTGGAGTGAGCAGATGTGGGCCAGGAAGCAGCACCGACACCGCTTGATGGCTGTGTGTGTGATGTGGGAGGGAAGTCATTGGTGGTCCTGTCTGTGTAGGGCAGCTTTGTTACCGTGGGTGGGGTCGCCAGTCCCTGAGAGGTGGCTCTGGGAACAGGGCAGGGTTGGGAGAGATTCCAGGTTGTGTTCCAGTTCGGCTCCCTTAGAGATGTGTGTGACCAGGGCTCAGGCAGCTGGGTGTGGGGCGGGCTGTCCTCTTCCTTCTCCTCCTCTTCCCCTGCTCTGCCTTCTTCCTTTCTACTGATCTTTGCCCCTGGGCCCCAGCAGGTGTGTGTCCTGGGCCTGCACCTGGCCAAGGAGCTATGTGAGGTGGATGAGGATGGTGACTCGTGGCTGCAGGTGACCCGCAGGCTCCCCATCCTACCGACCCTGTTCACCACCCTGGAGGTGAGCCTGCGCATGAAGCAGAACCTGCATTTCACCGAGGCAGTGTTTCACCTGCTCCTCACCCTGGCTCGCACCCAGCAGGTAGGATGCAAGCCCGAGGGCAGGAGGGAGCCTCCTTGTTTGTACTGGGCGGGTTCTGGCACTGAATTTCCCAGAAGCTCTCATCTGGCCTGAGAGCTCCCTTTGTCCCTGGGTGGGCGGGTGGGCAGCTGTAGGGGCAGGCTGCATCTCATTCCATGTCCCTCCTTCCTAGGGGGCCACAGCAGTGGCTGGAGCCGGCATCACCCAGAGCATTTGTTTGCCCCTCCTGAGTGTGTACCAGCTCAGCACTAATGGGACGGCGCAGGTGAGTGCCAGTGGCCTGCCAAGTGGCCTGGACTGCCCAGACCGCACTTCCAGTGGGAAAAGGCACCTGTAGGCTGGTTCATTTGCTCCGGAAGTTGTTCTCTTTAGTGGTCTGTTTACCGCACTGACCTCCAGCTAGAGAAGCCGGCACAGCTAGTTAGGGGCAGATCCAAGTCTAGAACCCAGGGTTCTTATCTCCGCCTCATGTTCTCTGTCACTGCTGACCTTGGCCCCTCTCTGGTCCTGGTTGTCAAGTGGTGACCATACCCATTCCAGGAAACGTTTTCCTCTAAGCAGCCAAGCTGCCTTAGTTGCTGTACTGTACAGAGGCCCTGCTGTTCCTGTCAGCCAGGTTCCTTGGCACTGAGTCCTGATTTTGTCTGCCATTTGTGTCTTAGACACCCAGCACCTCTCGGAAGTCCCTGGATGCCCCCTCTTGGCCAGGGGTCTACCGCCTGTCCATATCTCTGATGGAACGGCTCCTTAAAACTCTGCGCTACAACTTTCTGACTGAGGCCTTGGACTTCGTGGGTGTTCACCAGGAGCGGACCTTACAGGTAAGGGGCTACCAGGGGTGGGGCTTGAGGGTTACAGGGGGACTGAGCCATTCAGGGCTTGAGGCTTGAGAGTTGAGAGGTATCAGTGCCCCCATTTCTGAGGCACTGTGAGGACCACTGGCTGACGGCCAAGCTGAGGCCGCTGCTCTGCTGAGCGAGGCAGACAGTCTGGGATCAGCTCAGGCAGAACCCCTTGGTTGGAACGCCAGACCACGTGTTGTGCCGCCACTTCAGCGTTTGTGGGCCCAGGACCTGTCCTCCCCACAGGAGGGCAGGGACAGGTGTGTCGACTCCCTGCATCCCCCATCCGTCCCTCTCCCTTCCCAGTGCCTCAACGCAGTGAGGACGGTGCAGAGTCTGGCGTGCCTGGAGGAGGCGGACCACACCGTGGGCTTCATTCTGCAGCTCTCCAGCTTCATGAGGGAGTGGCACTTCCACTTGCCTCAGCTCCTGCGGGATGTTCAGGTGAGGTCCAGGCACGGGCTCCTGGAGGGTTCTGGGGAAATGCTTGGGGACGGTGCGGTGGACGCCGTCTGGGGCACCTCCAGTGAATTTTGCTCAGAGAGCACAGGTTTTGGTTTCACACTGCTTTCTCTGGAGCTAAATGTTTCCCTCCCCAGCATCGGGCAGCCTCACAGGTTAAAAGCTTGGGCTTCATAGGTCAGACCTTGGGTCGCTCCTTTAGAAACAGGTCTGCGGCTGGGCCCTGCCCAGAGAGCAGGGGAGGAAAAGGACTCGCGGGCTCTGGAGTCAGATAGGCCTCTGTCTTTGCTGGTGCGTGACCTCGGCCAAGTCACTTCACTGCTCTGAGCCTTTTTCTTCTTCTCTAAAATGGGAGAACACTCCCCACCTTATTTATTGACCAAGGGCTGGTACTGTATAGGCCTCTAGTCAGGTCCCTGGGAAGCCACCCAGGCACCTGTTGGCCCAGCGTGTGCAGGACTCGGTGAGGCGGGGGTGCTGGGGTGCTCTGGGGGGGCCTGTGCGGTTGGGCTCGTCGGTTGGCTGGGGCTGCGCCACGAGAAGCCCTTTGCCCTCCCGTGTCTGCTGCAGGTCAACCTGGGTTACCTGTGCCAGGCCTGCACCTCCCTCCTGCACAGCCGGAAGATGCTGCAGCACTACCTGCAGGTACGCGAGCCCCTGCCCCTTCCGGCCGCCTGGGGCGCTTCACCCTGGCAGTCCTCCGTGCGCCACCTCCACGTCTCTCTCCTCCAGAACAAAAACGGGGATGGCGTCCCCTCAGCGGTTGCCCCCCGAGTTCAGCGGCCGTCCACGGCTGCCCCTGCTGTCCCCTCCTCCTCCAAGCAGCCCACTGCTGACACAGAGGCTTCAGAGCAGCAAGCCTTGCACATGGTCCAGTACGGCCTCCTCAAGATCCTCAGCAGGACCTTGGCGGCCCTGCGCCACTTCACCCCGGACGTCTGCCAGATCCTGCTGGACCAGGTAACGGCCCCAGCTCTGCTGCGCCGCCAGCCTTCCACTGTGGCCTGAAGACTCGGCTGGGCCCTGCTCACCTCTTGAGAGCTGTCCGGGACCCTAGCTGGGCCCTGAGGTGCTCTGGTTTTGCCTTGCAGTCCCTGGACCTTGCCGAATACAACTTCCTGTTTGCCCTGAGCTTTACCACTCCCACCTTTGACTCTGAAGTGGCCCCTTCCTTCGGGACCCTTCTGGCCACGGTGAATGTGGCCCTAAACATGCTTGGAGAGGTGAGTTGGATGCTGTCTGACCCCTGCGTTCAAATCTTCCTCCCATTCTACCAGTTCCTAACCATGACCTTGGCACATTTACCCAGCCTTCTGAGCTTGTTTCTCATGAAAGGAGCATGACAGCCTACTTCCATTGAGAATTACGGTGAGGGTGAAGTGAGGTAACTGACCGAATTGCTTAGTGCAGCGCCTGCCAGGTGGGAAGCACTGAAAGTCGAAGCTGTCATTGTTCGCTGGGTTGTTTTTTTACCCCTTGTTTCTCTTCCTCCAGCTGGATAAGAAAAAGGAGCCTCTTACACAGGCTGTGGGGCTCAGCACACAGGCAGAGGGGACCAAAACCCTGAAGTAAGAAAGCCTTCCTGGAGTGCGGTCTGGGGTGGGGGCAGCAGCCACGGGCTGGCGGTTCCCTTAGCTCAGTGGCCCACCTGGCACCTTGTGAGCTTAGCCCTCTGCAACAGTGCCAACCCTGCCCTGTGCCAGGTCCCTCCTGATGTTTACCATGGAGAACTGCTTCTACCTGCTCATCTCCCAGGCAGTGCGCTACCTTAGGGACCCGGCCGTGCACCCGCGGGATAAACAGCGGATGAAGCAGGAGCTCAGCTCAGAGCTGGTATGGAGGGGTAGAGGGCCCTGACGGGAGCGGATGGGGCCGGTGGGGAAGAAGAAGCGGGCGGTGGGGTGGGGGGCGGGCAGGCGCCAGGCCTCACCAGGCTGCTTGTTCTCTCCTAGAGCACGCTGCTCTCCAGCCTCTCGCGCTACTTCCGCAGGGGAGCCCCCAGCTCCCCTGCTGCTGGCATCCTCCTCTCGCCTCAGGGCAAGTCCACCTCCCTCCCCAAGGCCAGCCCCGAGAGCCAAGAGCCTCTGATCCAGCTAGTGCAGGCCTTCGTCCGGCACGTGCAGAGATAGGCAGCATGGTGCTGCCCGCCTGCCGCTCCACCAGCCTGCACAGCAGCCTGACTGGCCCACCTGGGACCTGGCAACTCCTGCCACCCTCTCCCCCGAGTAGCCACAGCTCCAACCACCCGCACACTGGCATTATTTTTGTAACAGATCAGGTCAGCAGCAGGGGCGGGGAGCCACAAGTCTGCTGTGCTCACCCCTTCTTCACCTTCCAAGGGCCCCACAGGTTCTTCCTTTTCTTTCAAGCATTCCCCAGAGCACTTGACCCTGGGCCGGGGGGAGATGGGGAGGCCAACGTCGTGTGGAGCCAAGGGAGGCTGTGTGCTCGGGTTTGAAAAGCTCTTTTCCATGCTCTGTCCTTGCAGTTTTTTTGGTAATAACTGTGGTCTATTTATACAAATATTAAAATACTGTTTATAGACAACTGTGTCACATGTGCCTCCAAAGCCCAGTAATGACAGGTGAGGTCTCAGTGTGTGGGGCAGTCTTCCTCGACCAGGGTCCCAGGAGTGGAGATTGGGAGAAGGCAGGCTGTGTATTGATGGTTGACTCACTGACATCCCTCCATTAATGTGTGGGGGAAGGGTTGCTGCGTGGTCACTTGGATTTTCCCTTCCTCGGCCTGTCCTCACCTGTCTCCCCCACCTGAGCAGCTCATCACAGGGAATAAGCTTTCTTGAAGCTCTGCTCCTTCCTGTTCATAGCTGGGCCCCCATCCACCTCTCCCTAGGCCAGGGGCCAGGGGCCAGAAACTCACATTCACCAGGGGCCACACAGCCTCACAGTTGCCTCCAAAGGGCCAGATGTAATTTTAGAACTGTATAAATGTAACTACTCCTTAACTGTTAAGTGAGAAATTACATTCCCTAGGCTTCTTCAGGGCCAAGTCATGGGCTGGGTCTGGCCGAGACGCTTAATCTCACCTGGGCATCTGGCCTGTGGGCTGCATGCCGACCAGGATGGCTATGAACGCAGCCCAACACGGCTGTAAATTTGCTTGGAACATTGGAGATTGTTTTGTGAGTGTGTTGCAGTGCACTTAATATGTAGCCCAACTCTTCCCCAGCGTGGCACAGACACACCAAAGGGTCTGGACACCCCTGAAGAGCCTGGCTTGTAGCCCAGAGCCACCCCTTGAAGCTCCTAGAATCAGACTTTCCTGGGCGAGGGGCCCTGCGTGGCCGCCTGCCAGTTATGGAACCTTGGGGAGGTGACTATCTCTGTGCTATTCCCTCGTCTGTGAGGACAGGAGGACCATGGCTTAGTGCCAGGCCCATAGGGAACACTGACAGCTGTCCGTCAGCGAGCCTAACCACAAACTTTGGACAGTCCACTGCACTGCCCACAGTCAGCGAAGCCCTTGGGAGTGACATAGTGACTGTCACGCAGCTTCAGCACAGGAACTGTGCTCTCCCCCATCTGAGTGCACGGGCCCTGGGGAGGAAGGGAGTGCCGTGACCGGTGCTCCACAGAACTTTCCTTTCCCTCTGCCCCACTGCTTCTGGGCCGGGCGACGCACTGTGGACGCCACCCTGCACCCAGGGGAGGAAGGGAGCAAATGCGAAGTCTCCCCTTTCCCACTCTTGGCCCGACTGGCCCGGGAGGCCCTCGACTGCAGGCAGGCACCATGCACACCAGGGGTGGTGGTTTATTCGTCACTGGCTAGAGAGCAAAGCACAGGCAGAGTAAAAAGATCAGTGAAAAAGTAAGTGTGGAGAGGTGCAGGCTGCAGCCGCCATTCTTGGCTTGAGCTCTAGGGTACGAGGGGAAGGGTAGCACCAGGGAGATGCTGCTTGGTGGCCCAGCCCTGCCTCTCTGGCCAGGCTCCCCTCTGCTCCAGTTTGCCCAGAGGTGACAGTGCCCAGTCCCAGGGGCCTGCCACAGATCCGCCTGCCCTTTCCCCTTTGCTGCTTTTGGCAACTAAAAGGCAGGGGCTCTCTTTGCCAAGGGTGAACCCCAGGGCTTCCTCAGGCCCTTGATGTCGACCCCCCACAGGCTGAGGTGCTGAGTGCGGAGGCTGCAGTCAGGAGAGCTGGAGTGCTCGGGGTGCAGGCAGGACTGGGGGCTCCAGAACCTGGTCAGAAGCAGGACTGGGGGAGGGGCAGGAAACATTCAACCTCTGAGGCCCCTCACAGCTGGTGACGGGGCAGGGGCAGGATGGGGTTGTCTCCCCACCCTGAGCGGCTAGGTCACCAGCAGACAAGACAAATGGCAGGGCTGCACCCATCCTGTCCTGCCCAGGACAGGACAAGCAGGGGCCTGGGCAGGTCCTGCTTAGCTGAGCAGTTCCAAATAGGTGACGGGGACCTTGCCCTTCTTGTTGCCCCTCTCGCCAATGAGCCAGTCAGGGTCCATGCCAGGCAGGCTGTAGACGGTGATGAGCTGAAGAGGAAAGCAGAAGGGGAAGGTTGCACGCTGGCTGGTTAGGGCGGAACTTGCCCAGAAATAAACGGGGACAGGGTTGTGACCCCACTGTGATACATGGCACCTGCACTCCAGAGGCGGGCGTTCACCTCCTCGCAGGTTCTACAGCACCCCCGGGAACCCCCTGGTCTCAGCCCTGCCCCCAGGACCCCTCAGAGACAAAGGCAGTGGTGTGGGGTCCGCAGGCCCAATGAGCCAGGCCCCGCCCACCATCCTTGCAGCACCCAGACCCACCTCATCAGCCAGCAGGGCCAGCTCACTGCTGTCAGCTGCCTCGTAGTCGTAGAGGACGCGGGCCTTGCGGGTTCCGCTGGCGGGTGGCGCCACCTCCTCCAGGCAGAGCGCAGCCTCTCCTGGAGGGGCTAGACCGGCCACAGAGGGCTCCATAGGCATGGTGGCCGCAGTGGTGGTGGGCGAGGTGCTGCTGAGGGGCGGGGAGGCGGGCTCTGTGGTGCCCACGAAGGTGCCTGGAAATCTGGAGCGTAGAGGGCACATCTCAGTAGCCGGGAGCCATATTCAGTCCCATGTGCCCCCAGAACACTAGGGAAGCCCACGGAACAGGCCAGGAGACCCTGGCTACTTACATGGCTCCCTGGGAGCTGGCGGCATGAAGGGAGAAGGGAAGCAAGAGGACAGTGAGGGGCTTTGGCCCTGTCCCCGACACCTCCCGCCCCGCCCTTGAGAGACCGCTCAGAGGTCCCCCAGACCAGGGCCCTCACTGTCATCCACTGAGGGCTGTGATGGCCCCCAAGAGGGCCCCGGGCAGGGCCTCAGCTAGCAGCCCTCCAACCCGCCCTGTGAGCCGTGGGGTGTTCTGGCTCAGGAGAAGGCTCTCGCCCGAGGGAGGTGGGGCTGCTTATTGGGCCTGGCAGCCAGGGGACCCCGGTGGGCACCTGCCCAGCTGTTTCTGTAAGTCCAGCATGTGGCGGTAGCACTGCGCATAGTAAGTCGTCTGAGACTCAACGAACTCATGCAGGCAGCGAAGGTGATTCACCTGTGTGGGCAAGAGGCCAGTGGTGACGGGCCCGGGAGGGGTGTCGGGGTGACACGTGCCACTCCCGCCCCGGCGCAGCGTTCTGGGGCTTCTGCCCCCACCTCTTGCTCCTTGTGGGGAGGAGAGAGGTTCCCACCCTTGGGGACTTGCTCTTTCAGGACTAATTCACCCTCTTACGGGCCACAGGCTCAAGCACTCCCCTCCCCTCCTGCTTCCGAGACCCAGGCTTGCTCACGTCTCATTCTGGATGACTGCACTGGGGACATGGGTGACAAAGTGGACGATGGAGGAGGTGGGGACAGGACTCACGTGAGTGCTACTGATGCCCTCCAGCAGGAGACGGGTCACCTCTGCCTGCCGGTCAAACTCTGTCTGGGCCACTCGGAGCTCCTGCTCGGACTGGGAAGAGTGGGGTGACAGTGTGAGAGTGACAGTGGCCCCCAGCTTTCCTCCTGTCACCTTCTCCCATGCCAAGGCCTACTCGGGAGTGGCTTGCTCCTCCCCTCCCTGGCAGATGTCACTTTCCCACGGGGATGCAGATGGACATCTGCGTGGCAGGGTTGCACTTCCCACCCAACTTCAGGCCGGGAGCCCCACCCCCAGGGGGAGCAGCAGCTCTGCTGACTCCCGAGGCCCAGCCCCCTGAGAGCAGTCACAGAGGCAGACCCTCAGGAGCTGTGCCCAGACTCCCCCGGCTGACACCACCCACCAGGGGAAGTGACAACCTCACAGCAGCCCCAGTGGGCAGGGGGCACAGACCCAGAACTAGAAACAGACCTGAGCCCTGCGGCAGCAGCCATGCCCAGCCTCCCGCTTCCCACCCTCTTCAAGCATCTACCCCAAGCTCCCCAGCCCCACTCACCTTGTCCACCTCATCATTCCAGAGCTGCGGGCGCCACAGCAGGGCCGGTGAGCAGGGGTGGGAGGGGGGCACTGGTCAGCAGGGGGCAGCAGGCAGGGGAGGACGGCCAAACCCCAGAGCCTGTGCCCTGCCCCAGCTCCTTGAGACCCCCAACCTCCCTGCACCCCTGCCCTCCCCCAACCCAACCCAGAGCTGAGGCTGGGCCGAGGCCTGGGGAGAGGGGCACTTTCAGCCACAGTCCAGTCCAACATGCCTCGTGCAGGGAGGGGACAGCCAGCTGGAAAGTCCTGCTTGGGTTTCTCCTATTGTGCAAGCCCCAGGGCCCTGATGAGGGCTCAGGGGAGACCGAGCATCCCCCAGCTCCACCCCAACACTGGGCTAAGCCTGCTGGGTCGGGAGGCAGGACTGTGTGACCCTGGGTCAGTCACTGAACCTTTCTGTGCTTCGGCAGAGGAAGGCAGCCTCATGCCCGAGTCACACTGGGCTTCAAGAGTAAAGAAACAAACAGGGCAGTCGCCACCCCCCCAGGACATTCCCCCTGCCACTCGGCCCAGAGGGGGGACGGAAGTGTGATCCAGAGTCGAGAGAAGAAAGACCCCTCCTCCCACCAAGACTCAGGAGCCCCCTCCATCCATCCCGCTGTATGGGTGCTACCGGAGATGAGACCTGCCCCAGGGGAGGGCGTCCCCCCACAGGGCTGCTTTGGGAGTTGCATCGCAGGAAGCCGCCTCTACCAGCCCAGATGGAGGGTGCGTGCCCAGCGGTGGGGCCCGCTGGACTAAACGGTGGTTGACGCCCCCGAAGGGTGATGGCCCAGCCACTGAACGGCCGCACGAATGCACATGGCAACATGCTTATGACAGAAGTGAGGAAGAGCCGGAGGGTCTGTGCAGGAGGACGTCGCCCGTGGGGGACGTGGACGGACAGAGAAAAGGCAGAGGGAGGCACAGCAGCGGTTGTGACCGACACGACTGATGGGATACGTGTGACTGGCCGATTTCCCAAACTAAACAGTAAACACCAAATATCTCAGTAACGCTGGAGAACGCGAAGACACCAAGCCATTCAGAGTCCCGACCCCGCCCGCCCACCCAGCCCCCACGCCGGGCTGCAGTCCTCTTCAGGGCACGCCCTGCGCCCAGAGCCCTGGGCCCCGGCACAGGCTGCGCCTTGCTCTCCCCGCTCATTCTCAAGGCCTCCTCACTCCCACGTCACCTAGCACGGGTGACATCACACAGCTGGATGACCCGC
>PVKM010016529.1:0-26743 GCA_004027735.1 Carollia perspicillata
GACCTCCACTGCCAATAATAAACAAACTAGTAAGGATAAACATGCAGAGGTAGTATTAACCTACTATAACCCCCAAATTTACAAATATAGAAAAAGAAATTCTAAGTTTTTATTTTTCTACTCTTCACTTTTCAAGGTAGTTAGAGGCTAACAAGCTGCATGTGAGACATGTTACACATCCAATCTCAATTTTTTAAAAATTATGTTCTCCAAGAAAACTATCTTGAACTACTTCCCCACCTTCTTACCAATAAAATGTGCACCCCCCCCTTTACTTACCTAAAACTTACCTATCTTTCAGTGCCCAATCCCACCATATTTCTTATTTAAAACTCTTTCTTAACTATCTAGTCTAGTTGTTCCCAACCTATCTTTCATGGTTGCTACCTCCCCCTCCCGCATCTCCCCAGCATTTTTAGATTGCTTCCCCATGAAATTTTTTTAAAGATTTTATTTATTTATTTTTAGAGATGGGAAGGGAGAGAGAAAGAGAGGGAAAGAAACATCAATGTGTGGTTGCCTCTTGCATGCCCCCTACTGGGGACCTGGCCTGTAACCCAGGCATGTGCCCTGACTGGGAATCCAACCAGCGACCCTTGGTTTGTAGGCTGGTGCTTCCCCATGAAATTTTAACAACACAGATATACTGTGTACCTGTTTATGTGCTATGGCCCTTTGGAGGGCTACAAAGCATTGTATTACTTAGAGAGTTCTTCATTCCCGGCAAACAAGAAGCAATTTTCACCAGAGAATGTATGCCCTACCTAATCCACAGCAACTGCCTCCTCTTTTTGAACTTTTTTGGCACTTAAAATCTGTACCCCTTCCTGGACAACTAATATAATCTCTAATTATAGGTTATTTTATTGACTTAAACAGTTTTATTTAGTGTTTAACAGAATTTTACATTATTAGTATATCATTTCTTAAACTAGATTTTAAGTGTCTGTCTTCTTCCCCATGGCACTCAGAACAGCAATATTTTATATAGTTACACAGTGACTAAATTAATTAATGCTTTGAAAGATGTTTAACAAAAAATTTAAAAGGATTATGCCCAATTAAACAAAAAATAAAATTCTATTAAAATAGCAATTATATGAAAACTGAAAAATAGACAACAGTTTGAAATGATTAGCAGACTGATTTTACAATATAAAATGTAAATTCATATATAAAACACAAAATAGCTCAAGTTCAACATGTACTTGATTCTTCACAAAGAAACAAAAAAAAATCAATCATGATTCTCAAGCAAATAAATTATGTCAGCGGTTTTCCACAGAACTACAAATAAGCACATAAAACAAAACCACACTTAAATATTTCCTGTACTATCATAAGTAACACCTGGCTAAGTTGCACACAGTTTGAAATATCAATAGGACTATTTACAATCGTTTAATTCTGAATACCAGGCTAAATGCATTTGGACCCATTGAGGGCTGTTGATAAGAAAAGGTAAGCCAGCTTCACTAGCAAAAGAAAGGGCATTTCACAAACCTAACCTTAAATTACAGACTTAGATAAAGAAAAATGATAGGGTGCCTCACTCAGCAGGTACTCACCACTACCCAAGTCTACAGGAAAGAGAAATGAATGGTTCAACTTCCCAATCACAGGGAGGAAGAGGAACAATGACATTGCTATTGGCAAAAAACAACAACAAAAAAACCAGCTTTGTGTTTTCAGCAGTGCTAATATATGTTTGTTGAAAGAAACCAGAAGTACATTCAAAATGTAGGGCAGTCTGAATCAAACACCAGCCAGGGGCCAAAACACTGTTTATCCATTTAATCACACATTTTTTAAGAAAGGTAGCTTGCCATATAGAAATTAAGAGTGAGTCTGAAGCCAGATAAGCCTTGACTACTTATAAATTCTGTAATCCTTGAAAGAGATTATATACAATCTCTCTTAGCACCAGTTTTCTTATCTGTAAAATGATTTTATAATACTGTTCCTACACTGCAGATCTGTTTTAAGGATCAAAGATAATAATAAAAAGAAACTATCGCAGGGCCTAGGACTAAGAAAGAAACAAATAAATGATGGCCCGTATTATTCTAATGATGGACTCGGGACTGTGAACATTGAAGCAGATATCACAAGTTAGTGGATAGGACATGCATGTACGTAAACAGCAGCAGCAATGAGCTGGTGAACAGTATGAGGAAAGGTCTACTGCAAATAGAAATGAGAAAAACAGTTAAGTCTGGCACTGTTGGGAAGTTTTCTAGAAAGGTTAATTTCTGAACCAAGCCCTAGAAAATCCATTCAAGAGTCAAACATGATAGGGAAAAGGAATGACAGGAAAGGTAAATACCAAGAATCCAAAAGCACAGAGGAAAGAAAAGGCATGACACAAATAATATTTAGTTTAGCATGGATGCAGCAAGAAATAAATGTAATGTGAAACTCTAATAGGTAAGGACAAAACAATCCAAATGCCTGTAAACAGACGGACAAACACCATGTGGCATAACCACACAATAGAATATAACTCAGCCATAAAAAGGAATAAAGTTCTAATATATGCTACCACATGGATGACCTCTAGAACATGATGCTCAGTAAAATGTACCACACACTAAAAGGCAAATATTGTATAATTACACTAATATGAAATATCAAGAAGAGGCAAATTCATAGAGATAGAAAGCACAGAAGTTACCAAGAACTTGGAGGAGAGAAGGAGGAAATGGAGAGTTATTTCTTAATAGGGGGAAAGTTTCTGTTTGGGTGATGAAAATTTTTGGAAATAGCAGTAATGGTTGCACAACATTGTGAATGTAATTAGTGCCACAGAACTAACTGTACACTTAAAAAAAATCAGAATGGCAAACTTTGTTATATATTTTACTACAAGAAAATAATTCAAAAAAGGTAAAGAGGTCCACAGCAGCATTATTTGTAATAGTCAAAACCAAAAAGAACCCAACTGTCCATCAATAAGAAAACAGATAAACAAGTATGATGTGTTTTTATAACAAAATACTACTCTATAATTTTTTAAAACTACTGACATACAAACAATATGGGTAAGTAGGGAAAACATGTCGCGTGAAAAGAAGCCAATCATCAAGAGTATATATTGTATGATCCCATACTAAATTCAGCAACAAGCAAAACAAATCCATACTGGTAGAAATCAGAATAGTGGTAACCTCTGAGAATGGGGGTTGGGATGGACAGAGGTTGTGGGCTCAAAAAGGGAATGATAGAAGTTTCTGAAGTGATGGAAATAATCTGAATCTTGATTTTTTGATGGTCAATGTCATTCTGCTGTATGTTTAAGATCTGGGCATTTTTAATTATTCCGATGTTTAGGAAAAATCAAAAACAGAAGGGTGGAGAATGAAGATGCAGTTAGGTAGGGGCCAGCTCCTTAAAGCTTTTGATATTGATGTTAAGGTGCTTTAGGCTTCATCCTATAGGCAAAGGTGAGCATTTAAATGATATGAGGTGGGGCAAGCAGAGTGTTATTAAATTTGCATTTAGAAACTATTACTGTGTTAGACAAAAAGTTCATTTGGTTTTTTCCAAAAGATGGCTCTAGTAACGTTTAGTTGTCTTTAACTTCATTTGAAACAATTTTGTTAGACTGTATTGTGACAGCTGTCATATCAGGGTGCATTTAAAAAACATCAAAATTGGTAAATTTTTGTGTAGACATTTTATTATTGAAGATGTGACATTTTCATTATATTATGCTTTATTATTTCAAGAAAAATAAAAACACAACTGAAACACCAAAAAAAATTTGTGCAGTGTATGGAAAAGGTGCTGTAAATGATCGAACATGTCAAAAGTGGTTTGCAAAGCTTGGTGCTGGAGATTTCTCACATAGACCAGTTAAAGTTGATAGTGACCAAATCGAGACATTAACTGAGACCAAACAACTTTATACCATGCAGGAGACAGGCAACATGCTCAAAATATCCAAATCAATAAAGTTATTGATGAAATGAAAAATGTGTCTCCTATTTTATGAAAAAAACCATGCGGACTTTTTGGCCAACCAAATACTTTGGTAACAGGGAGGTCACACTGAAGAGGGGAAACAAGAAGGAGAGGAATAAAGAAAATACTTCAAAAGTCTAAAGCAGTTGTTCTCAACTAGGGGCAATTCTCCTCCCGCCAAATCTCAAAATAAATGGGGAGACATTTTTACTTGTCAAATTCAGGGGAATGCCACTGGTGTCTAGTAAGAAGGGCCCAGGTGCTGTTAAACATCCTACAATGCAAAAGAAAGCTCCCCACAACAAAGAACTATCTGGCCATAATGTCAATAATGTTTGAGGAACTGATCTAAAGAAAAGATGAGAGGGTCTATACACTTCAAATTATATATGCCACCATCCAGTATTATTTGTTTACATCAGAAAAAAATATTTTATCAGATACTACTTCATTGTGAGAAATACTGATAAGTAAGCTACTTTAAAAAGTGGTTACTATTGCCAAAGCTAAATGATAAATAAGCATCCATTCAAAAAATTTAAGTATCACTGAGCAGCTACTATTTTACAGATGAGAAAATTGAGGGCAAACGATTTGTTCAAAGCCACACACTTAGAAAATGCCAGAGCCAGAGTTCAACTCAGGTCCATACAGTTTCAAAGTTCATACTCTATTCTTTCTACTTGCAGTTTTCTAGTTATAACACTGCCTGATTGTGCAGGTAACAGACATCTGACCCAAGGCCACAACACATACAAGTGCACCTTGCTTTTGCATGGTAGTGAAGGCCAGTAAAAATTACTGAAAGTCAAAATCATGTAAAACAATCTTAATAACCAGTGGGGAAAATGACTATTCCATGACATTAAAAAATTTGTCAAAATGACTCTCAGTTTTAAATGTATAGAGAAATTTAAAAAATAGCAAAACTATTATTTATTTCATATGCTATATTTTAAAGGAGAGACATTGAAAATTAAGTGTTTATTTGTTAAAAACTTACCAAGAGTAACTGGAACATGTTTGTCTTCTTATGGTATAACTCACAAAACAAAGTGAGCGATCTTTTCTATGCATTGGCAAACTGTTATACTCCTTCCTAAGTTTGTATGAGCTCTCATCACTTTATTCTTTGTGTTTTCAGTGTGGTAAAATATATTTAAGTGTGTTTTTAGTTTGACCTTTTTACCTGCATCGCTTCTCTGGACATCTTCATCCTTTTGGTCACAAACACTTTACTCATTTATGTTGACAATTTTGCCTTCATTAAGTTTCTCTGGTCGCCTATTTAAAATCTCTTAAATGGCGGCAGTGTCAACATTACCACAGTCAGCTATTTCTTCTACAATCCATTTATGTTTGCCTTTCACTTTCAGCATCACCATTTTCCTTTCTCTGCTTCACTTTTATCCTTGTTAGCTGATTCCCACTTTTGATTATCCGTTTTTGTAAAAAAATTACATAGGTTTATCACTGAGAAGCAAAACAACTATACACTTGCCTGTCTTGCATATTATGAATAACAAGACATACAATAAGCAATTACTAGTAAACTTCAAAAAGTAACATAACTCGTTACTCACTGACCGTGATACTCATTTATCATTTGTATAGTGACCTGTAGACTGAAGAGCTAGCAGTAAAGTTTGTGCCTTAGCAATTACAGTAAATATACCATGGTGGCTAAAATTTGAATCATATTGTTGAGGAGTTACTATTATTTAACCCATAGAAACAACCTCATACATACTGGAAATTTTCAAAGCGTTAGAGCTGCCAGTATGCATTTTCTCACCACACCTTTCACAACCACTTATCCAAAATGGCTCTGCAGAAAAAGCTAATCTCAATTCAACAGAATGTACTGTTACTGTTGGTAGTATTTCCACCTGGTAGTCCAGTGTATGTTATTAGGCAGAAAGTGATCAGAGGTCAGAAATACATATCACAGTCAAGATACATACTTCCACCTACTCCAACATGTCAGCAAGATTTCTGAATTTTTATTTAACAGTCTCCTTCAGAAGCGCAAAGTACTTGTAAGTCTATTGATTTATCATGTCTCATCCCCAATTCTCACCCTCCCATAACAAAATACTCAAAAATATACCCTCAAAAAAACTTTATAATGCTTTCCATAATTACTTATTTATTGTGTTCAAGCATTATGGAGTTGTTATTTAAGGATCTGTACAGGTGAGTGGTGGCAAATACAGTCTCCTGGGTTAGACAGAAGATAAAGTGGTAGAGTCAAACACTGACCAGAAAATAGAATTTTTTTAAATGCTTTTTCTTAGAGTACATGGGCAAGTTTATAGCTATGCCATATAATGATGGTTTTGAAAGCCTATGCTAGGCACTATATGTAAAAGTCTGTTTTCCAATATTAACTCTAAAGAAGTACCTTGTCATGAGTAAAAGTTACTTTCAATTTCCCACCTAGCAGCCACTAACCCACAGTGCCCAAAGTCTCTTCCTTTCATGCTAAATTGCATCTATATGAAGACAGTCACATACAAGTGTTAAATATATACTATGTTCTGTTCTGTTGTCATGCCACTAAGCCTTATCAAAATGAATTATGATGAGAAACAAGACACTATGAAAGAATAAACAATTAAAGCCACAACTGCCTAAAATTAAGGCATAAAACTTGATTCCCTAATGCTTTCTATGAATAAATCACTATACTTAAACTTAGATCAATGCTAGAAGGTGAGTACAAAATATTGATAAACATTTTCCTTCTATATTCAGTGAAGTCCATCTGTAAGAAGACTGAGTTAAAGTTGGTTATATTCCAAAACACAGTATTTGAGTCTGGTGATCTGTCCAAAGTTGTTGGGAATTGCCCTGCCTGGTTTCAGAAGCTGTAATGTGGCTAAAGGCTGAGTAAAGGACCATAGGACCATAAGCCGCTTAGGAGACAAAGCTTATCTTCCTTGTAGGGGCACCACCTCTGCCCCCTTTCTCTTCGTCCTGCTTGGCCCCAGGAGGATGACTGGTTAGATGATGACGGGTAAGAATCCTCAAAAGAGGGATGACCTAAGACAGGCACGATCTCGAAGGGGCCCTCAGGGAAGGACTTGGGGGACTACAGAAAAAGAGGGTAATGGACCCTTGCCCCTCCACTTTGACACAGCCTGAGTCCTCATTCTATCTGCTAGACGTCTCCTAATCTCTTGGCTGCCTTACTTCCCCTGCCCGATTTAAGCCTGAAACAATGCCTTAAACCTCAAACAATGCTGGAGATGGGTGCAGCCCTGTAGTGGAAAGGGCGGGTTCCCTAGTGTGATCAGGCCTAAGCAAGAATGCATAAAATCCTATGAAACCTACTTTGTTAATACCCTCAATTTAAATGATAAGGGTCCAAGCAGGAAGTGAGTTTGTTCCCCAAAGTTTTATGGCCCTTTAACTATCTGACCCTGACTCAGAATAAGCCCTCAGAGTTCTCTGAATGTTATCTATTTGTTTAATCATTTCTGCCTGACAATGATTAATTGGTATATGCATACACCCTATATTCCTGTGCAAACTGAACCCAATAAAAGCCTGTCAAGACAAGGATCCAGGCAGTCTTCTCTTGAGAGAGTGGCCAAGGCGCTCTGAAACTTTTTCTCCCTTTTGAGAGAGAAGCCCTGCTGTCCCTTTTCCTCCACAGGACTCGGTAGTCCATGTGAATTTGTCTTGTCTCATCCACAACACCGAGGACCCTTGGAGCCAGGGTCCATGTCACAAAGTGCAACTTAAAATGACAATTCTCTAGAGTGTATTTTATCTTTGGAAAGACTAAACCACAGAGATAAAGATGAAAGGTCTTTAACATCAGTCTAATATGAAATAATTCATGAATCTCCTGAGCATTTATCTGTTTTAGCCTGACTCAGTTCAACAGAGCAGCAATTTTCAACCGATGAGTCACAAGATTTTTATAACATGCAGTACCTGACTATTCAGTCAGGGGTACTGACCTATTTTCCCACAGACTATCAAATAAAAAAATGACAGCAGCCAAACAGAACAAGATCATTTACCTGGTGTGAATTATCAAAATTATACCTATTTTTTGTCAGGTCAGCAAAAATATCTATCTTTAGTGTTACACAGAATTTTAGTAATTAGTTTATGTGTGCCATGAGATGAAAAAAGTTGAAAATTGCTCTAAGAGAGTAATTGTTTAAAAGGAGTTTTAAAAAGAAGAGTAAACAATGAATGGGTCAAGAATGAAATTAGGGAAGAAATCAAAAAGTTTCTGGAAACAAATGAAAATGAACTCACAACAAACAACCCAAAACTTATGGGACACAGCAAAGGCAGTCCTGAGAGGGAAGTTCATAGCAATACAGGCCTACCTAAAAAAGACAAAAACATTTCAAACAAACAACCTAACCCTATGCCTACAAGAACTCGAGGAACAACAACAAAGACAGCCCAGAGCTAATAGAAGGAAGGAAATAACCAAGATCAGAGCAGAATTAAATGACATAGAGACTAAAAGCACAATACTAAGGATCAATGAATACAGGAGCTGTTTTTTTGAAAAGATAAACAAAATCGACAAGTCTTTAAGCAGGCTCATCAAGAAAAAAAGAGAGAAGACCCAATTAAACACAATAAAAAATGAGGAGAGATTACAATTGACACCACAGAAATAAAAAGGATTGTAAGAAATTACTATGAGAAGCTATATGCTAAGAAATTTGAAAACCTAGGTGAAATGGACAAATTCCTAGAAAAATATAATCTTCCAAAACTCAGTGAAGAAGCAGCATAAAACCTGAACAGACCAATAACAGCAGATGAAATTGAAGCAGTGATCAAAAAACTCCCGACACACAAAAGCCCTGGACCAGATGGTTTCACAGGAGATTCTACAGAGCATTTAAGGAAGAGCTAACCCCTATCCTTCACAGACTATTCCAAAAAATCCAAAGTGATCGAAGACTCCCAAACTCCTTCTATGAAGCCAGCATCATCCTAATCCCAAAACCAGATAAAGACACAACAAAGAAAGAAAATTTCAGGCCAATATCGCTGATGAACATAGATGCTAAAATCCTCAACAAAATATTGGCAAATCCCATCCAACAATACATTAAAAAGATCATACACCATGACCAAGTGGGATTCATCCCAGGGATGCAAGGATGGTTCAATATTCGCAAATCAGTAAATGTAATACATCACATAAACAAAAGCAAAGACAAAAATCACATGATCATATCAATAGATGCAGAAAAAGCATTTGACGAGGTACAACACCTATTTATGATAAAAACACTCAGCAAAGTGGGAAGAGAGGGAGCATTCCTCAACATAATAAAGGCCATATATGAGAGACCTACAGCCAACATCATACTCAATAGGCAAAACTAAAATCTTTTCTGCTAAGATCAGGAATAAGACAAGGTTGTCCACTTTCACCACTTCTATTCAATATAGTTTTGGAAGTGTTAGCCACAGCAATCAGACAAGAAAAGGAAATAAAAGGCATCCAAATCAGAAAGGAGGAAACAAAACTGTCACTGTTTGCAGATGATATGATAGTGTACATGGAAAATCCTATAGACTCCACCCAAAAACTGTTCAACCTAATAAATGAATGTGGCAAAACAGCAGGATACAAAGTCAATATCCAGAAATCAAAGGCATTTTTGTATACCAACAATGAAACAGCAGAAGCAGAAATCAAGAAAAAAATCCCATTCAATATAGCAAAAAGAAAAATAAAATACCTAGGAATAAACCTACCCAAGGAGATAAAAGACCTGTATGCAGAAAACTGCACAACACTGAAGAATGAAATCAAGGAAGGGACAAACAAATGGAAACATATACCGTGTTCATGGACTGAAAGAATTAACATCATCAAAATGTCCATATTACCCAAAGCAATATACAGATTCAATGCAATACCTATCAAAGTACCAATGGCATATTTCACAGACATAGAACAAACACTTCAAAAGTTTATATGGAACCATAAACAACCCCAAATAGCAGCTGCAATTTTGAGAAAGAAGAACAAAGTAGGAGGGATCACAATACCTGATATCAAACTGTATTACAAGGCCACTATAATCAGAACAGCCTGGTACTGGCATAAAACAGGCACATAGACCAATGAAACAGAACAGAGAGCCCAGAATAAACCTCTCTACTCCCAGAAATAAGTCTCTACGGTCAGTTAATATTTGACAAAGGGGGCAACACGATAAAATGGAGTAAAAATAGTCTCTTCACCAAATGGTGTTGGGAGAACTGGACAGCTACGTGCAAAAAAATGAAACTTGAGCACCAACTTACACCATACACAAAAATAAATTCAAGATGGATAAAAGACTTAAATATAAGCCGTGATGCCATTAAAATCCTAGAGGAGTACATAGGCAGGAAAATCTCAGATATCTCACGCAGCAACATTTTTACTGATATGTCCTCCAGAGCAAGGGATATAAAGAAAAGAATAAACAAATGGGATCTCATCAAAGTAAAAAGCTTCTGCACAGCTCAAGAAAACAGCATTAAAATAAAGAGAACCAACCATATGGGAAAACATATTTGCCAATGATACCTCAGACAAGGGTTTAATCTCTAAAATATACAAAGAACGAACACGACTCCACTCCAAGAAGATAAGCAACCCAATTAAAAAATGGGCAAAGGACTTGGACAGGCATTTCTCCAAGGAGGACATACAGAGGATTCAGAGACACATGAAAAGATGCTCAATATCGCTATCCATCAGAGAAATGCAAATTAAAACCACAATGAGATACCACTTGACACCAGTAAGAATGGCCATCATAAACAAAGCAACAAATAACAAGTGTTGGAGAGGTTGTGGAGAAAAGGGGACCCTAGTGCACTGCTGGTGGGAGTGCAGACTGGTACAACCACTATGGAAAACAGTATGGAATTTTCTAAGAAAACTAAAAATGGAACTGCCTTTTGAACCAGCAATTCCACTGCTAGGATTATATCCCAAGAACCCTGAAACACCATTCCAAAAGAACCTATGCACCCCAATGTTCATAGCAGCACAATTTACAATAGCCAAATGTTGGAAGCAACCTAGATGCCCATCAGTAAATGAATGGATCAAAAAATTATGGTACATACACACAATGGAATTCTATGCAGCAGAGAGAAAGAAGGAGCTCCTACCCTTTGCAACAGCATGGATGGAACTGGAAAGCATTATGCTAAGTGAAATAAGCCAGGCGGTGAAAGACAAATACCATATGATCTCACCTTTAACAGGAACCTAAGCAACAAAACAAGCAAGCAAGCAAAATATAACCAAAGACACTGAAATAGAAAATGGGATGACAGTAACCAGAGGGGAGAGGGGAGGGAATTTCAGAGGAAAAAGGGAAGGGATAACAGGAACAAGTATAAAGGACACATGGACAAAAACTAAAGGGGGTGGAAATGGGAGGGAGGTGGGGAGCACTGGGGGGGTGGACTGGGATGGGAGTAAAAGACAGAAATCCGTACTTGAACAACAATTAAAATAAAATTAAAAAAAAATCTTGTACAAAAAAAAAAGAAGAGTAAAATATAGTCTCTGTTTCCCATGGGCTTACACTCTAATAAGGGGCTGGATTAGGCACATAAATGACTATAACAGAAATAAGGTATAAGAGAAAGTATAAAGAGAAAGAATGTAGGACTCAGGAACTAAGTTGCATGAGGAATAGAATTTTGAAAAATGAGATAAACAACAGTCAAGAGGGAAAAGAAAAAAACAGAATACCATTTTGAGGAAAAGAGACTAGTTCAGCTCAACTGAAACTTAGGATGCATTTAGGGATAAATGACATGCTGAAATACTCAGTAATCAAAGTGCCACAGAGATCCACAATCATAATTCCATCTACAATTGGAAGATTAAGGTCAAGGAAATTAATGGTAAAACACCCAGGGCTGGAAATAGTAAATCTTTTGTGTCTGCCTTTATAGAGGTCATTAAGAATTGAGACCTTCTATATTCATATAGCTTAATTATAAATAAGAATCTAAAGCCCTTAAACCTACATGACTTTATCATTTGTTCCAGGAAATTCTTGTCCAAGAAGATATGGATATAAACCAGTAAATAACTTCATTATTTGCTTTAGGAACTTCTAAAAAGATTCATTTAACTAAACAACAGCCTGCTCAACCAACCCCTTAGTACAATAAATTTGCTCAGCTAGGCAAACCTGCTTATCAAATAAATATTTGCTCATCAAGACTTGCTCAACTAGTCCTAAATTATCTGATCACGAGTTTTGCCTAGTGCCAATATGTTCTGTGTACTGAAAGACCTGCCTTGTCTGTGTCCGTATCTATGAGTTGTGTGGGGTTTTCTTTTCTCTTCTTTCTTTCTTTTTTTTAATCCCTTCATCTTTTTCAGACAACTATACAGTGATTACCAGAGGGATGGGGGCTGTGGGAGGGAGAGTTAGAAGAGAGTAAACGGAAAACAAATGGTGGGATCTAACTTAGGGTAATGAACACACAACATACAGATGATGTATTCAACATACAGATGATGTATTATAGAATTGTGTAACTGAAACCTACATAATTGTATTAACCAATGTCACTCCAATAATTTAATAAAGAAAAGAAAAAAAATAACAAAAAAACCAAAGACCTGTCCTTAAACTCCTAGAGCACAGACCCCAAAACCCTATACACTTCCATCCAGACCTCACCTTTCTGAAACACTTATGGAACTCTTTAGGGTGATGCTCTCTCTCACTGCAGTAAGTATAAATTTGGCTTAATTTGAGCACCAGGTTATTTTGATGGTCTTTTTGGAAAGTTGACAGGCTAAATCCAATCTTAAATTTAGAGTTCTGAAACATGTAGTAAAGGCATTAGCAAGCTGATACAGCTAATAAATACAAACACAAGGGTTAGTAGAAATTATGACATCTACAAAAAATCGTAACTCAAAGAGTAAGCATCAATAAGTGTGTTATCATCCAACAGAATAAATACAATAACTAGTCTGTATGAACATTCATTTTGGCATTTCTAGAAATATATATACTCTTAGCCTGCACAAACTACAGGAGTTCCTTGAATGAGATGCCCAAGGACTTAGCTCTTGTTTGTACCAATTAGCCTACAGTAAAATTGGTTTTGTTTTGGTATGTCATTTCATCGCGGAATCTATTATGTCACGTGAGGACTTGCTATAGTTATCTCTACCAAAGCTTGATGAAAAAGACCTTTAAAATCATCCAATTTTTTTTCATTCTCACAAAGCAACTCTTTCTAATCTTAATTGAATTAATTTCCTAAGTAGATTTTTTTTAAGGAAAGAAAATAAAGTGACTGGCAGACAAAAATCTATTTATAAGTTAGCTTCTTTGTGATGAACTAATATACAGTGGCATTCTTATGTGTTTGCTTACGCCAGTTCAACAGAATAATTCCTAGGCTGAATGAATAAAAGTTGGCTCCTGATCCCCCGTATATGAAAAAGAATCTGGAGCAGAGAAAAAGTAGGACAACAATAAAAGCTGTTCTCTTTATTCAATTTAACACCTTGAAAACTCAGAGATGAGAAATAAAGCCATAAAATTAATGATCAGGGCAACTTGTTTTAAAATGTCTCTTTTGTGCTTTTGTCTGAAGAAACTTACAAAATGTTTAACTTCTAAATTTCAACAAATACACTTAAAAGAGCCCAGGCTTTAGTGTCAGGAGCCTAGAAGAAACAGTCTATTAATTTCAACCAATACACATTACACATTTCAAAAAGAATTTTGGATGACGGAAAACTACTGGACGGAAATCTAGAGAGCTGGATTTTAGGCCCCACTTGTCTAGGCTTACTTGCTACCAAACCCTCCACTCCACTGTACCCCTGATCCTTTGTTCTGCTATGCTAAATATTTTACAGGTTAAGACATCAGAACACATATTCAATACATGTTAGCTATTATTACCACCACTACTCTACTATTCTTACTTCTGGGTCTTCACACTGCTATTCCCTTTCTCTGAACAGGCTAACTCTGAAACACTGTCTGTGCAGGCACACTGGCTAACTCTGAAACTCAAGTTTTATCTCCCAGCCCCACCTGCAGGAAGAGTTGCTCCCATAGTGCCCTGTGCATACAGTCACACAATATCACAAATGGACTGATTTATTTGTCTGTCTCTCCCACTAGGCTGTAAACTGCTTATGGGCAAAAAAACATGTCTTATCTTTGTATTCTCAGAGTGCCAATAACACAGTAAAGAAACTATAATCATCTGCAGAAAGAATAAATGCATGTGTGCATCTACTAAGCTAAATGACTTGTGGTATTCCCGCCACTCTGACTTTCTAGAAACCAAGTTGGGTACTTGAAAGAAAGTTAGTACTATTTAAAAGAAATTGGGAAGTCAGAAGGAAAATCTGGTGGGGAAGGGAGCAGGCTAAATTAGTTCAAACTGAAAAATGAAAGGTCCAATAAAGAAGCCAGTACTAACATGACAGATTTAGAAATCACCTCTGTGAAGACTGTTCAAGTCTAGGGTGGCTGAGATACATGAGTAAGTTTAGGATGTGTTTAACCAGGATTTGCTGCAATTACATCAGTTGGGTACTATGACGAAGGATGGACAGGTGAATTAGTATTTATTGTGTACTAATGACATGTCAGGCACTGTATTAAGTACTTTTACAAATTAAAAAACCAAATCCTCACAACAACTTTCTGAGACGAGGATTTCTATCCCTATTTTATAATGTGGAAATCCAGACGAAGTGTGGCAAATGAAGAAATGGAAGCTAAGAGAGGTTACACAGCTCTAAGCAGTTACCCTGATCCCCAACCTAATGATATTATCTTAACTTTTCAAATACGTGTAGGTGTTATAGTAATTTATAAAATATTAATTCATTTAAGATGAACTAAATGCATGGTCAATTACTGTCATGTATTCTTTTCAAGCTAATATTTAAAATAGAGCAGTCACGTAGGGGGTCTGTTACATGTGTCTGACACTTAAAGGAGGAAAGAAGTCATTTCCTGGCCCAGCAACTCTACTCCTCAGTATTGTATATATCTAACAGAAATGCATCTATTGTTCACCAGAGACAAGAGAATATACAGAGACATCATACATAATAGCTCAATCCTGGAAACAGCTGAGACAGCCTTCAACAAGAGAATGAGTAAATGCGATACAGTCACACAAAGAAATACTACAGAGCAATGAAAATGAATAATCTACAGCTATACTAACTAAATACAGATGAATTTCACAAACATGATAGTGAGTGCAAAAAGTCAGATACAAGACTACAAACTGAATGGTTTCAATGATATCAAGTACCAAAACAGGCAGAGTTAATCTATGCTTTAAGAAGGAGACTTGACTGGGTGGTGAACACACAATGAAATGCACAGATGATGTATTACAGAGCTGCACACCCAAAACCTATATACTTTCATTAACCAATGTCACCCAAAAAAAGTCAATAAAAAAGTCAGGACAATGGTTACCTTCAGGGGGAGAGGAATAGGTAGTGACTACGGAGAGGTCGGTATAGTAAAAGGGAACCTCTGGGACTCTTGGTTACACAGGTCTGTCCATTTATCACTCTATCCACTTATGACTCATGTACTTTTCTGTATGGAATTATATTTCACTAAGGATTTTGTTGTTTTTTCTTTTAAAGACCCTCCCACACAAAAAGGCTGGAAAATAATGATGTAGAAGAGAACAGAGATTCAAACCAGGTCTCTAAAATCCAAGACCCTGCTTCTCCTGTCCCTGCCTTTTATCAAACCGCTCCCTTTTAAAATTATCTACTGGTACACAGTAATAATTTCCCTACATAAAATAAAACATGATAAAAGTAGCCATTAAGTAATGCTGCTTAAAGCAATGACATCTAATTGGACTAATCTATAAAAAATTATCTTTATTCATCTTTTATCCTTCAACAAAAAAATGTTAAAACTATACTGGGGAACCACTGAAATTTGGAGGCTGAGAAATCCTTAGAAACCATCTACTTCAACAACTTCATTTCAATATAAGGAAACTGAGGCCCCAAGAAATTAAGAATACTGGCCAAAGTCACATAGCTAGTGGGCAGTAAAAGGCCATGGGTAAAACTCAATTTCAATTATTCATTCATTTCTTTACTTAAATATTTATTGGGTAAATACAACAGTCTCAGACTATTCTAGGCACTGGGGATAGACACTATGTCCAGGTAAATGGGAAAACAAATAACTAAGTCAATCTTTTTAAGAGATTTCACCAAGTTTAAAGAACAATTAAAAAATATAAAAACCGAAATCTAACAGACTGACTTTGTCCTTTAGATAGGATAGTCTTGCCTTTTTAAGGTCAAATTTAAGCAAGTCTTTTCTTTTTGACACAAATATATACCTCCAATGATGTACTACATCTAACATTGTTAAGTACTTTCCATGTACCAGGCACTGTTCTCACTGCTTCACATGTACTAACTTACTCTCACAACAGCCCTGCAAGACAAGGTACATATTTTTACTATATTACTATTATTCCATTTACAGAAGAGAACACACAGCTCCTCTGGGGCTAGCATTACCCCGATGGAAATTCCATCAGTCTATAACCTATATTTGTACTGTGAAGACTGTGATCATTGGCTCTCAACTTTTAAGTGTGCCCCAGGATCACATGGAGGAGCTTGTGAAATATACAGAATCAGTTTCCAGTCCAATACTCTTTCTTTAAAAACAAACAAACAACAACAACAACAACAAAAACCCTTTGCTTCATAAGGAACCAAAGAGATTAACATCTCCAACACCTCGAATAAGAGACTTTCATAGGGAAATTGAAGGTACTTGTGCACACAGATATTTCAGGTTCTCTTTTCCCATGATTCTGCTCACCTACAGAAAAATGTCCCTTAAAATGTATTAAAGGCAAATAACCATTGAAATTGACAAATCACACTTTTGACAATAAACCAATGAAAAGAAAACCCAACCCCCAGGAAGAAAAAAGAAAAAAGATCCTCCAACAGGAGTCCTGGTGTATAACATAAATTCAATGGAGCTTCAGTTTCCTTATCTGCAAAACAGAGATACTACTAATACCTATTCCATAAGGCTATTTCAGGAATAAGACAGTATTTGCAAGAGCTTAGAAAATTGCCTCTGTTGAGCCATCATTATTCTTTTGATACAGAAAGGAATGCATTATTCTATCATAGATTAAAATAAGTGTGTTAATTAAGTTTCCCTGAACATCAAAATAGCATACCCCAATACTTTCTTTCTGTACATCTCAAGTAGTTTATGGAAACTACTTGAGACAATTTAGACATAGAACTCTAAACTGGCTGCTGACGAATTCATTCAACCACTATGTATTATAAGCCCACCATGAAAGACTGACTAGGATCTGAGGATGGGGTGCATAAAAGGCAAGATTCTTCCTACCATGGAACACAGATTCTATAAGCAAAAATAACTATTAAACAAATATATAGGTTATAATATGTTCTGTTAGGGAAAATAAAATGTATAAAATGAAGTGAGGATAGAGATTTTGAAACAGGTTTCTCTGAGGAAGTAAAACTTAACCTGAATACTAAAGGATGAGCAGCAATTAGCCCGAGGTGGACATAAGAACCCTCCAGGCAGAGGAAATAGCCATGTTTGAAGGCTTTGAAGCTGGAGAGACCCCAGCCCATTTAAAAAAGTGAAATAAGGCCAGTGGGGCTGAGGCTCACTGAACAAGCAAGAGAATGTCTTGAAATGAAGTTAGAGAGATAGGCAGAGTTGAGATGATACAAAGCCCTGTAGGCTGTGGAAAGGAGTAAGGATTTTATCTTAGGTGCAACAGGAAGCAAATGAAGTATTTTTAAGAGTGGGAATGGCATAACAAACTCTGCATTTTTAAGAGCTCTGTTTATCAACTGTGTGAAGAACATATTGAAAAGGAACAAGTAACAAAACAGAAAGTCCTATTAGAAGGCCTAGCCCAATATTCCAGACATAAAATGATTGTATCTTAGACTAAAGTAGTGACAGTACAGGTGAAAAGAAAAGGACTGTTAAAAGCTGAATTGATGCAACTTCAGTTTTGTAACAGGTTTGAAGTTAGCTATTTTCAAAGTCTTCAAAGAGGTTAAATAATTAAAATCTTCAGCCACAACTAACTGCTGTAGAACTCCTGATAAAAGCTCAAGAGTCTACTGGGACCACAGTGAGATATCACATCATACCCAGTAGGATGGCTATATTCAAAGGCAGACAAAAGCAAGTGTTGGCCAGGGTATGGAGAGAGTAGAGCCTTCGCACATTGCTGGTGGGCTGTAAAATGGTACAGCTGCCGTAAAAAACAGTTTGGCAGTTCCTCAAAATGTTAAACATTAAAGTTAACATATGACCCAGAAAAATCATTCCTATGTATATACTTAAGAGAAATGAAAACATATATCCACATGAAAACTGTGTACATGATAGTTCACAGCAACATCATTCATAATAGCCAAAAAAAAAATGAAAATACCACTGATTCTAGATATATAAAATATAGGATATCTATAGAATGGAATATGACTCAGCCATAAAAGGGAATGAAGTTCTGGTACATGGTACAACATTATGCTAAGTAAAGGGGCCAGTCACAAAACACCACATATTATATGATTCCATTTATATAAAAAGTCCAGCCCTGGCTGGTGTAGCTCACTGGATTGAGCGCAGGCCTGTGAACCAAGCAACCACGGTTCGATTCCCAGTCAGGGCACATGTCTGGGTTGCAGGCCAGTTCCCAGCAGGGGACCCACGAGAGGCAACCATACATTGATATTTCTCTCCCTCTCTCCTTCCCTTCCCCTCTAAAGATAAATAAATAAATAAATAAATTTTTTTAAAAGAAAGTCCAGAGCAGGTAAATCCAGAAAGACCGAAAGTAGATTGGAAGTAGCCTAGGATCAGGGGTTGGAATAGGGAGTGACAGTTAATGGGTAAGAGGTTTCTTTTGGGGATAAAAAAAATGTTCTAAACTTAGATTTTAGTGATGGTTACACAATTCTGTGAATATACTAAAACCATAAATTGTACACTTTAAATTGGTGAATTTTACATGAATTATCCCAATTTTTTAAGAGTCGACTGAGACTAAATTTGACATTTTCCTTTAACAAATAATAATGTCTAATTTTATTTCCCAAATAGTTCTCCGAGGACATGTAGACATTTATATTTTCGTAAAGCATATTCCTGAGAAGTTTTTAATACATTAACTGCATTAAATTAAATGAATTACTTTAGGCACTCATTTTTAAACAATAGGGAGCATCTTCACTTTCACAGCTTTTTGAAAGTGCATACATCCATGCCCTGGCCAGGTAGTTCAGCTGGTTAGAGCATCATTGCAATACACGAAGGCTGCAGGTTTGATTCTTGGTCAGGGCACATACAAAAATCAACCAATATATGCATGAATAAGTGGAGCAAGTCGATGTTTCTTTCTCTCTCTTTCCCTCTATCCCCCCACCCCCCTGCTAAAATCAATGGAAAAAAATACATCCAGGACCCAAAGATTCTGGCTCAGTAGGTCTGGAATATAATAAAATCCTGGCATCTAAGTACTTACTTCCATTATAGGGCCAGAGGTAATCAAATAAGAACTCTTAATAGACTTAAAGAAACCTGCTGGTAAATGCTTAGAACAAGACATATTACTCTGTAGTGCATGTAAATACTTTTAAACCTATTTTTATAAATTCAGAATTTCACATACCTTGCCTGTAATTTTAACAAAAACACCCCTGTTACCTTCTTATTACATTTTTATCCTATGCACAATTGGCATTTAATGCAACTAGGCAGCCTAAGAGAAACTATCGTATTTTTTAAAGTCTATGCAATCTAGTTAAGTTCTACATCCTAAAAAAAGGGAAGAATACTCAAAGAAACTGATAGAAAATCATTAGAAATATAAAGATTATACCACAGATACAGTAGGTTTATTTACTTTCAAAATAAACAGAAAATCCATTAAAAGGTCAGAATGTACCTAAGAAGAAAATAAACCTTGCTTAACAAAAATAAGGTGTGCAAAAATTCCACAAAAAAAACAAGTACCAACTGTTGAATCTAACCTGTGGACTCAACATAAATACTCAGGGGCAGGGTCTGCAACTGAGAAACATGAAGTCTAGTTGGTGCCAGCTGTCATAAAGGCAGCTTTGTTCAGCAGAAAGAGCAGTCAGAAAGACTTGGCACATGCTCTTCTAGCCATGTGACCTTGAGCAAATGAAGCTTTCTAAATCTTACTTTCATCCACTTTCAAAAAGAGATTGTATCTTTTCTTCCTATTTCAGAGTGCAGTTTCGAGAAGCAAATGAAATAACAGCTATGAAAGTGCTACACACACATTTAAGGCATTATTACAATTATTTAGAAGGATACACTCTACTTGCTAAAAGTTCAGATAGTTCCACTTCAAAACTGGATATTATAAGAAATGAATCTTTTTCTATAACTCTATCCCCCTTTTTTTCCTAGCTCCCATGATTATTCTACACTAATAACCCTAAAATTAATAGCAAGGGACAGTAATGTATATAGAGTTGCAAAGAATATAGAGGAAGGGCCAAGGAAGGACCAGGGTAGATTTCATTAAAACTACCTCCCAAGTAGGTAGGTAGTATTGGCAGATGCACTAGTTTCTTCATAAACCACCTTCTCTTTTTTAACAAATAATTTCCACTCCCAAGAGAAACAATACACAAAGAATTTTCATCGGGAACAAAAACACAATTTCCTTATCTGTAAATTCAGGTAGTAAACAAGATGGTTTCAGAGAAACTTTCCAGCTCTAACATCCTATAATCTATGGATCAGATAGATCCTCTCCTGGATTCCTCAGAGAAAATCTGTTAAAACAGATGGAAAGAAATGGTTCCTTTGGTCAGTCTGTTCACTTTTAGGTTAGCTCTAAGATTAAAGGGAACTCAAATACAGGTTTTCAGGGCAATATAATGAGTTCATTTATATAAGGATGAAAAAAATCACATTCAATTATTTGTCAGTGAAACAAAAACCATACATTTAGAAGACACTACCAAGTGAAGATGGCAAACAAAAACACGCAGTACAAGAAGAAATAAATAACCAGTTAATGTGACTGACACAAAAGAGACTGGGTGGGCAAATTCCGAACTCTAAAAACACCTTACTATCTCATGGTTAAAATCTGGCAACTAAGATTATAAACAGGACTTTGTTGCCAATTTATAATCTCAGATTCATTAGCCTGGAATTCCTTCACACTTTAAATTCTTTAGATTCAATAAGCACACATGTCAGATTTAAATGTATTTAAAAAACAGTGGTACATTAAAATCATAGTGATATAGTTACTGCCTACTCACTATCTCTTCTAAGATGACTAATATGAATCTTAAATCTCACATTCTAAAACAGAACTCTTGATTTTTCTCCCTTTAAACTTACTCCTCACTCTTGCCTTACCAATCTTAGTTTTAGCTCAATTAAAGTATCTAGCGAGCATCCTTGACTCATCTCTTTTCCTCATTCTCCACATCTAATCTATCAGGAAGTCCTGCTGGCCTGACCTCTAAAATCCCCAGAATCCATCCATTTCTCTCAATTTCTTCTGCTACGGTCACTCTGTTTCAAGTCAACACCATCTCTCACCTAGAATATTCGAACAGGCTTCTGGCTTTCTTCCATTCTGTCTTCTCACAATCCATTCTCCGCATCCAGAGTGATCGTTTCAAAATCGCCAATGTCTCCCAAATGTTTACACACCACAAAGGCTGCCTGCTTTCCAGTGAATTTTATTAAACTACAATCTAAACAATTTCTGTACACCTAAAATGAATAATCTGGCCCCTGCCTGGCTGACTGACCTCATCTTATTTTCCTCTTTGCTCTTGTTACTTATACTCTAATTGCACTGGTTTTCTTTCAGGCCTTAAAAAAAAAGAAAAAGAAAAAGGATTGGAAGAAGAAGGAAGAGACAAAAAAGAAAAGCTTATTCCTACCTTTGGATCTCTATACTAGCTTGTTTCCTCTACCTGGAAACCCTATTCGCCCAAGTGTTTGCATGGCTGATTCCTTATCACTCAGGTCTTACCTCAAACATGCTCTTCCTTAGAGAGGCTCCCCTTTACCACTATATCTAAAAAATAAGAGAAGTGGATAGGCAGAGTACAGGATTTTTAGGGCAGTGTAACTACTCTGTATAATAACAATGATGGATAGATGTCATTATACATTTGTCCAAACCTATAGAAGTGCAGCCATCAAGAGTGAACTGTAACATCAACTACAGACTTTAGATGATTACGATGTGTCGATTTAGGTTCATTGATTATAACAAATATATCCTTCTGGTGGAGAATGTTAATCATGGAGGAGGCTATGTATGTGTAAGGTCAAAGGGTATGTGTGAAATCTCTGTACTTTCTCCTCAATTTTACTGTGAACCTAAAAATGCTCTAAAAAAATAGTCTTCTTGGCCAAAAGCTCTCCCTATGTAGTGCTTCCCAACCTGAGATCTACTCCTTTTGGTAAAAACATAGCCTTTCTCCTCATTAGGCCCTGATCATCCCATGCATTTAAATGAAGGGACATAAGAACCAACCTTACTAAAAGAAGACATTCCGAATTATTACCGAGGACTTATTAACCAGCTTTTAAAAATTAATAAATTAGTAACTGATTCATTTCACAGCATGCTCTTGGGAGAAAACTCCTTCCCCAAACAGCAATATATCCCCATCCCACTGTCTTTGATCTTGGCCACATAATTCCTTTGCCCAATAGATGATAAGTACATGTAACATACATATAGCAAAAATTTTAAGTGCAAATATGTGATTTGGCTTATTCTCTGGGACTTTCGCAATCTGCCACGAGAACATGCTCCAGGAAGTCTCCGGTCTCCCTCTGCCTGGGTCTGAGAATGAGAAGACACATGGAGCCGGCCTGCAACAGGCTGACACCCTGGAGCAATCAATCTCACTCGACCTACAGCCCTCACGGAATGTGTGTGTTTATTGTAAGTCACTGAGGTTTGGGATTATTTAATTCCTGCAGAAAAACGCTGACTAACACAAGAATATGGTTTTTCAGGTACGGTAATATTTAAATATTTACATAACTATAAATATCAGTGTATTTGACTTTATAAGTTGTAATATATATATTATTTTATCTTCTGCTTTTTCAACTTAACATTATTTAATATGTATATTATGAACACTTTGAGATATAAAATTACCAGAACATCTGCACTGAAGATAGTTGTTTTATAATTCATAATTCACATTTTGTTATTAAAGTACCAGGAAAGTAAGCATAGCATGATTCCAAGCACAAGGCTACAGAAGTCAGAAAAGATGGTCCACAAATTTAGAGAGTTACAACATCTACTTTTTAGTCTTAGTAAGTATTCCTTTTGTAGTCCAAAACGCCTCTAAAATAAATACTTACCATCTATACATTTATCATCAGTAGACTGCAAATGTACTTATTTAAGAAAGAATGAGCCAAAAATTAAAGGTTTTTTAATGTAATTCTGTTGAATAACTGTTATTATTCTGCATGGAAAACCAGAAAATTCTAAAATAATGTCAGCACACAGGAACTACACTTGAAGAAAAGTTCGCTTGTTTGAACATCCTTTTCCATAACAGAGAAACTGCTTATTACATGTACCATGAATAATTATCACCTGCTATTCACAATTTGATCTTCTCCAATATCCGGCTTCTGTTCCCAACTGTCCAGCTCTTAAGTTCAGCAACACCATGCTGCCAGAATCAATAGTCACTTTTTCGCCCCTTTCATCCTTGATCTAAAGTTCAGCAGCACCACACACAAACTACAGCTCCCTCCCCTCCTTCCTGAAACACTTTCTTGGTTTTTTGTGATATTACATTTTCTTGGGTTTTCCTATCTCTCACAGACTTGACTTTTTTAGCTTCCTACTTGCCTGCTCTCCTTCAAAGACCCTGTGAATGCTGATGTTCCTCAGGATCCTAGAGCCCTTCTCTTATCCCTCTTTTCATTCTTCCTCCCTTACATAACCTTAACCATTTCAGTAGTTATAAATAACATCTATACTGAGGCTACTTCCTAAATGATGTCTGCAGCACAGACCTCTCTGGAATTCCACACTTCAAATTCATCCTCCTTAGCTTTTCCTGTCCTAGAATACAGTGTCATAACACTCATCAATCCAATGACTCATATCATAACTTCAGAGTCATTCTTGTCAATTCCTTCTCCCTTAACCATCACATCCAATCCACCAGCAAATTCTGTCAACTCTATTTCCAAAGCATAGCTCAAATATACCCATTTCTTGCCAATTTTACTCACTATCACTACCAACCCAGACTGAACTACTCTCATGAATTTCTGTGGCAGCCTTCTAGCTCATCTACAGTTTTATCACCCCTCTCAAATGCATCCATAATATACTGTCTTCCCATGAAGGCCAAAAATTAAATTTTTAGAATATAAATATGGTCTTATTACTTCCATGCTTAAAACTTTCCAATGGAAAGCACTTCTCCACATCATAGCTGACAAGAGTCCTTACCTACATGGTTTTTACTTCATCTTTTACCATCCTCCCCCACCCATTCACTACACTTCTTAAACATGCCACGTTGTTTTCAGACTCAGTACCTGGCACATTACTCCTCCTGTTACTTGAAATGCCTACATACACTTTCTCCTTTCCTCCTCTCCACTTTCCATCAGCCTTTACTAAGCATTAAGTTACAGTCACTTCTAGAAACTGCCAGAGGTATTACTTTATCACTATCAGTTCTTTAAACTAGATATGAGTATATCCCAGAACAGTTCAATGTGTACATCTGAAAATCTCTCAAAACATTTCTTAATATCAAGAAATTGATTAAAATGTAGAATCTTATTTTTGACTGGAAAAGAACACATACATCATCTATTATCCTATGACATATGACAAAAAAACTCAGAGAAATTAAGTAAGCTATTTTATAAGGCAATGACCCTGTCACAGAATATTAGGGAGAATAGAGAGAATATCTGCAATCCATATACCTTATAAGATGTAATAACCAAAATATATAAGGAACTCCTAAGAACTTAATAGCAAAAAAATAAAAAGAGGACTTCCAGCCAAGATGGAGGCGTAAGGTAGATACACACTGCCTCCTCACATAATCAAAGGAGGACAATAAATTTAAAAACAAAAATAACCAGAATGCCAGAAAATCAACTGTATGGAAGTTCAACAACCAAGAAGTTAAGGAAGAAACATTTATCCAGATGGTGAGGAGGGGTGGAGATGAGCAGCTGAGGCAGAGAGGACTCGCAGCAAGGCAGGAGCTGGTAGACAGAGTAGTCCCATGTTTGCATGCAGATAAACTGGGAATAACAACTGGGGAGCAAGACAGACTGCACAACCCAGGGTTCCAACACAGAAAAATAAAGCCGCAAAATCTCTGACTGTAAAAACCTATGGGAACTGCAGCAGTGGGAGAAACTCTGGGCCTCACAGAAAAATTCATTAGAGAGACCCACAGGGTCCTAGAAGGTACACAAACCCACTCACCTGGGAATCAGCACCAGAAGGGCCCGATTTGCTTGTGGGTAGCAGAGGAAGTGACTGCAGGCCAGCCAAGAGCTGAGCAAGCAGCACTGTTCCCTCTCAAACCCCTCCCCCACATAGAGCGCCACAACAAAGCTATGTGGATTGCCTCACCCTGGGGAAAAACTAAGGCTCTGCCCCTTACTACATAACAGGTGCACTGAGACAAAAAATATATGGCACAAATGAAAGCACAGATCAAAGCTCCAAAAATATAACTAAGGAATGAAGAGACAGCCAATGTATCAGATGTAGAATTCAAAATCCTGGTAATCGAGATGCTCACAGAAATGGCTGAGTATGGTCACAAAATAGAGAAAGAAGCGAAAGCTATGCAAAGTGAAATAAAGGAAAATGTACAGGGAACCAATAGAGAAGGGAAGGAAACCAGGATTCAAATCAACAGTTTGGCCCAGAAGGAAGAAATAAACAGTCAACCAGAACAGAATGAAGAAATAAGAATTCAAAAAAATAAGGAGAGGTTTAGGAACCTCCTGGACAACTTTAAAAATTCCAACATCCAAATCATAGGGGTGCCAGAAGGAGAAGAGGAAGAGCAAGAAATTGAAAACTCATTTTAACAATGAAGGAGAACTTCCCCAATCTGGCACAGGAAATAGACTTCCAGGAAGTCCAGGAAGCTCAGAGTCCCACAGAAGTTGGACCCAAGGAAGCACACACTAAGGCACATCATAATTATATTACCCAAGATTAAAGATAAGGAGAGAATCCTAAAAGCAGCACGAGAAAAGCAGAGAGTTACCTACAAAGGAGTTCTCATCAGTCTGTCAGCTGATTTTTCAAAAGAAACCTTGCAGGCAAGAAGTGGCTGGAAAGAAGTATTCCAAGTCATGAAAGGCAAGGACCCACATCCAAGATTACTCTGTCCAGCAAAGCTTTCATTTAGAATGGAAGGGCAAATAAAGTGCTTCTCAGATAAGGTCAAGTTAAAGGAGTTCATCATCACCAAGCCTTTATTATATGAAATGTTAAAGGGACTTATCTAAAAAAAAGAAGATAAAAAATACGAACAGTAAAAGGACAACAAACTCACAACTATCAACAACCAAACCTAAAAAAAGTAAAAACAAAAACAAACTAAGCAAACAACTAGAACAGGAACAGAATCACAGAAATGGAGATCACA
>PVKM010016530.1:0-26734 GCA_004027735.1 Carollia perspicillata
AACATTTTAAACATAAAATTCCCTTATAAATACTATGACATTCTTAAAGTATATGTATGGGGAAAAAACAGCTGACAGGTCTTCTTTGTACAAAAAACTATGTCTTTTATTATTTCTATTGTAGGGAAAAAGAGAAGTGTTTCAATCAACCAAGTTCTGTAAGGTCAGACTGAGGTCATCAGAGAAAGTAAAATAGCCATGTCTCAAATACAAAATATACCTCTTAATAAACTACTTCTCAAAAGGAACATGGCTTGTTCAGTGCTAGAGAATAGAATTATTATACACAAACATTCCCATCTGTGTATGTTTCCAAGTATATCAAAATAGATGTGTTTGTGTATGTGTTCTGCAGTTTCCTTTCTTTTGGGTAATTCACCTCAAGTCCCTAAGTAGCCCACAGTTGGTTGTTAAATTCCAGAGAACATCCTTAAATCTTAGAATCCTGAACTTTACTCTTTATATGGTTGAACACATTCCCTGACTGCTCTATCTCCTTGCATATTTCATTAAATATGGGTGCTTATTTATAATAATATATAGGTAAGAGTAAAACAGATGAACAGTTATTGATTGATAGTTGTTTGCTTGCTGCAATGCAATGCACTTATTTTTTAGCCATCGTGTTTGTTTTTTTTGCACAACACATTTTTAAATTTTTAAATATCAAATTGTTATTACTGTCCATTAAAATGCTTATCAATAGCAAATAATTGAGTTCAGTCAACAGCTTCTATTTTCTTCTATGACAGTTAAATTTATGGAGTTCAAGGCAGCTGCATTCAAAATGTATGCTTATATCCAAATTGTATTTGAAAAGAAAGCTCATTAGCTATTAGCTATTCATCCTAATGTGACTGTACTAGTCCATAACCATGACTTATATGCTATTGGCATTTTGTAAAGACTTGGGTCACATTTCTATAAGAAATACAAACATAAATTTACTATTATATAAAATTTTACTATTTACTATTTACTATTAAAAATTTACTATTTCATGACTTGTTTTTTATACCTTTCACCATTTCTTTCCTCTCACTTGTGTTTTGACTATTTTTAAACTGCAGTTGTATATAGTAAGTCAAAACATAACCATCTTAAACACACTGGGCTTTTAGGTGTTCTCTTGACTATGAATTCCATTATTTCAGTATCTCAGAAGTCCTAAGTTCCAATTGTGAATGCTGTGGAAGAATACAAGAGATTATTTTCCATCTCAGCTATTAATAATAATTTTTAACCATACAATGCATTTACTAATGAATTCTAGGCAATGTGCCAATTCAGGAACTCAGATATGAAACTCATAGGCCCTGTCTTCAATATGTGAAATATGTTGTGTGGATTTTGAATTTTAATCCTCTTAGAAGAATATTCTCTAAGTATTTTATTTGGCAAAGTTCCTCTGAGAAAAGTTTGGCATTTATTTAATAAAGACAATAATATAAGTCTCTACAGCATCACCCTGAATCACTGAAGCCACTATATACCTAGATTTTACATTTAGGATGCTTTGCTTTAAATTAAACAATGAAAATTTATTTTGAGAAAACCTTTTTAGTTAAAAAATTCACAGTATAGATTTAAACTTCTATCAGATTATGACAGATATTTTTCAAGACATTTATAATTACATGATTTATTAAAATAAGCTAGATAAAGACATAATCTGAAATATGTTTAATTAAAAGTATGTATATTTGAGATATTTATTACTGTTAGGTATTATTATGATAATCTCAATTAATACTTATATGAATAAATAAAGATGTTTTGAATTGTGTTTCTGCTAATTAATAGTGACCTTGTGGATCTAATTTATCTGCTTTAAGATAAATTCTGTTTTCTGTTATCTGTCAATAAGAGATTATAAGTGACCATATATCAAAATACTGTTCAAAAACAGAAACAATTCTGTTTATAAGATAATTCATGTAAAATAGTTACAAACAGCAATAATTTGTGGATATATATTACATATGTGTATATGGAAGACATAAACACATGCTTTGACTTTTTGTATTATAGCAAAGCATTTCAAGCAATCCTTTAAACAAATACTGAAAACAAAATAAATTACTAGATGGGAGATGCATATGGTAGGTGAGTTTATATATTACTAATTCTCCAACAAATAAAAATGTAGAAAAATATTTTAAAAACAGTATTTGCTATAATTAAAGACTGAATAAATGCAGGAAGGCAAATTAAAATATTAAATAGAAAGAATGATGGATGACATGAACAAAAAGAATTTGTGCCTATGAGGGTTCATTTTCTCCTTGAGGGTACTTAGCCTTTCACACACACACACAAAAAAAATGAGGCTTGTGAGACACAAGAAGTTTGTTCCAATTTAATTAGCTTCAGGAGTCAGAGGACAGAGTGCAGGACTGCCAAAGGGGCTAGAAAGTGAGGTAAAGCTTGTCTTTGTCATAAAGCCAAATCTCTTGAAGTGGAGAAACTCAAAAATCTGTGACTGATCTCCATCCATAAGCTTAGCTATTTGTTGAATTTCAATGTGTGGGGAAGATTTTCAGAGGCTCTATGAAATATATTTGATGACATTAAGACTATAAACTTTAAGCAAATTAAAAAAAATAGATGAAAATGTCCTCAAGCTGATAATGCCCCTACCCCACACTACTTTCTATTATCTATCTATCTATCTATCTATCTATCTATCTATCTATCTATCTATCTATCATCTATCCATCTGCCTATCTGTCTATCATCTATGTGCACACAGCATCCTAATAATGCTTAATGGTGAAATATTGAACACATTCTTCCTAAGATGAGGAACAAGACAAGGTTTTTTACTCTTACCACATTGGGTCAACATTATACTACAGGCTTTAGCCATAACAATAAGGCAACGAAGAGATAAAAGTCATATAGACAGAAAAAAGAAAATGAGGCAGTTTGTATAACAAAATATAAAGTTAAATGCTGTAACTAATAAGTGAATTTAGTAAACCAGAAGATAAAAAATCTATATAACAAAAATAATTTAAAATGAATTGTTAACATTTACTTACAATAGAATTAAAAGCATATAATAATTTATTAGAACTTAACAAAGGGTATACAAATTTTTCCCTAAAATATACAGCGCAGCTAAGAGAAATTGATGACAACTCAAATTAAAATATATATCACACTCATGAACTCAGAGCTTAAATATTGTTAATATTTCAGTTTTCCATGAGTTAATTTAAAGATTCAGTATATTCCCAATCATAATCCAGAAGGTTGTTTCAACTAGTAACTGATGTGCTGAAGCTGTGATAGGAATGATTAAATAATTTTTAAAGTAAATAGCATATTTAAAGAAGTTGTTATACTACATTTTGATGTAATATATAAAATTAAAAAATAGAGGTACAGACATAAAGCCTCATTTATTGTTGTCAATTAGGTTTTGAATAGGGTTCATAAGCAAACCAATGAATAGAAGAAAGTCTCTTTAAAACAATTAAATATTCATGAAGAAAAAACTGACAGTAACCAGAGGGGAAGTGGAAAGGGATAGTGGGGGGAAAGTGAGAATGGGGTTTCAGGGACGTGTACAAAGGACACATGTACAAAACCAAAGAGGAGTGGGATTAGGGGTGGGAAATGGGGATGGCTGTGGTAAGGAGGAATGGTTGGGGGGAATGGAGCTAACTGTACTTGAACAACAATAAAAAACAACTAAACACACATACACACACACGCGCGCAAGAAAAGAAGTTCAGTTCTACTGCTCAGTATTCATTAGCAATAGTTCGAGTTTTATCATTGATGTAAAATGTAAAAATAATATCCACAAAACTTTTTGAAGAAAAAAAATAAGAATCAAGAAGCAGCATAAAGCCTGAGTAGACCAATAACAACCAGCAAAATTGAAGCAGTAATAAAAAAAATATTCCTGCACCCAAAGCCCTGGACCAGGCAGCACCACAGGCAAATTTTTTAAATGTTTATACTGTGGAGGGGCTCCACCCTTAGAGCCCCCTGGGCCACCACGGATGAAAATAATGCTACCAAGACATGATCTGCTTGGGGAGGAAAGGTAGACGATCTCTCAAGGAAAGGGCCAAGAGCCTTTTCCTCCATGGACTTTCATTGGGTTCATTTTGCACAGAAATACAGGTAAAGCTCATTAATCATTGTCAGGCAGTAAGGGTCAAACAATAGATAACAAAGAACTCTGAGGGCCTATTTTGAGCAGGGTCAGATAGCTAAAGAGCTACAAAACTTTGAGGAACAAACACTTCTTGCTTGGACCCTTATTTAATTGAGAGAATTCTAAACAAAGCAGGTTTCGCAGGATTTTACATTTTCTTTCTTAGTCCTGATTGCCTTAGAGAAACCTCCCTTTCCAGCACAGAGTGGTACCCATCACCAGCATTGTCTCAGGCTTAAGGCATTGTCTCAGGCTTAAGGCATTGTTTTAGGCTTAAGTCTGGCAGGGGTAGTAAGGCAGCCAAGAGATTAGGAGACTTCTTGCAGACAGAATGAGGACTCAGGTTATGTCACAATAGCCAGGGAGTGAGGGTCCATCACCCCTTCTTTGCTCCAGCCCCTCCCCGGAGTCCTTCCTTGAGGGCCTCCAATGTGATCGGGTCTGGCTTGTGTTGCCCCCCTCTGAGGGGTCTAACCCATCATCGACTAACCAACCAAGCATTGGGGGCCAGAGATGGATGAAGCAGAAGCAGCACTCCTTCCAGAGAGATAAGCTTTGTCTCCTTAGTGGCTCACAGTCCAAAGGTTGCTCACTCAGCCTTAGCCATAGGGGGTTTATAGCTCCTGAAACCAGGCAGAGCGGTTTCCAGCATTGCACTATATCTATGAAATGTGTCATTGGTATTTTAATAGGAATTGTGTTGAATGTATAAAGTGCTTCAGGTAGTATGGACATTTTGATGATATTAATTCTTCCAATCCATTAACATGGTACATTCTTCCATTTGTTTGTGTCTTCTTTAATTTCTTTCTTCAGTGTTGTGTAGTTTTTTTTTGTTTGTTTGTTTTTGTTTGTTTGTTTGTTTGTTTTTTAGTACAGGTCTTTTACCTCCTTGATTTGGTTTATTTCTAGGTGCTTTATTTTTATTTTGTTATATCAAATGAGATTTTTTCCTGGTTTCTGTTTCTGATATTCCATTGTTGGTGTACTTCTGCTTCCTGAATATTGACTTTGTAGCATGCCATTTTGTCAAATTCATTTATTATGTCCAGCAGTTTTTTGGTGGAGTCTATAGGATATTCTATGTACACTATCATGTCATCAACAAACAACAACAGTTTTGATTCTCCTTTCCAATTTGGATGCCTTTTATTTCTTTTTCTTATCTGATCACTGTGGCTAGGACTTCAAATACTGTGTTGAATAGAAGTGGTGAAAGTAGACAACCTTGTCTTTTTTCCTGATCTTAGTCAGAAAGATTTTAGTTTTTGCCCATTGAGTATGATGTTGGCTCTTGTATATGACCTTTATTATGTTGAGCAATGCTCCCTCTATTCCTACTTTGCTGAGTGTTTTAATCATAAATGGGTGCTGTACCTTATCAAATGCTTTTTCACATCTATTATATTATCATGTGATTTTTGTCTTTCCTTTTGTTTATGTGATGTGTTATGTTTATTGATTTGTGAATATTGTGCCAGCCTTACATCATTGGGATGAATCCCACTTGATCATGGTAACTAATCTTCTTAGTTTATTATTGGATGTGGTTTGCCAATATTTTGTTGAGGATTTTAGCATCTATGTTCATCAACCATATTGGCCTGTAGTTTTTTTTTCTTTCTTGTGTCTTTATCTGATTTTGGGATTAGGATGATGCTGGCCTCATAAAAAGAGTTTGTGAGTATTCTGTCTTTTTGGATTTTTTGGAGAGTCTGTGTAGGGGTTAGGTCCTCCTTAAGTGTTTTGTAAAATTCTCCTGTGAAACCATCTGGTCCAGAGCTTATGTGTGCAGGAAGTTTTTTTTTTTTTTTTTAAATCAAAGCAGGGAGCTTTGGTTTCTTCAGTTTTTATTGGTCTATTCAGGCTTTCTGTTTCTTCATTCAATTTTAGAAGATTATATTTTTTCTAGAAACTTGCCCATTTCGCCTAGGTTTTCAAATTTCTTGGCATATAGTTTTTTTGTAGTATTTTCTTGCAATCCTTTGTACTTCTGTAGTATTAGTTGCATTCTCTCCTCTTTCATTTCTGATTGTGTTTATTTGGGTCCTCTTTTTTTCTTGGTGAATCTGGTAAAGGCTTGTCAATTTTGTTTATCTTTTCAAAGAACCAGTTCCTGGATTTATTTATCCTTTGAATTGTTCTTTTAGTTTCTATGTTGTTTAATTCTGCTCTGATCTTGGTTATTTCTTTCTTTCTACTCACTCGGGGCTTTGTTGTTTCTCCAATTCTTGTAGTTGTAAGGTTAGGTCATTTATTTGAAATATTTCTATCTGTTCTAGGTAGGCCTGTGTCACTATGAACTTCCTTCTCAGGACTGTCTTTGCTGTGTCTCATAAGTTTTGGACTGTAGTGAGTTCCTTTTTGTTAGTTTCCAGAAACTTCTGGATTTCGTCCTTGATCCCATTCTTATTCCATTCATTGTTTAATACCATGCTATTGAATCTCCATGAATTTGAATGTTTTTTGAGTTTTTTTCTTAAGAGTGGTTTCTAGTTTTAGTCCTTTATGGTCAGAAAAAATGCTTGATATGATCTCAATTTCCTTGAATTTGTTGAGGCTTGTTTTATGTCTTATCATGTAGCATATCTTTGAAAATTTCCATATACTTCTGATAAAAATATGTATTTTGCTTCTTTGAGATGAAAGTTTCTACATATATCAGGTACATCGATTTCATGTAGGGTATTTTTCAATGCCACAATATCCTTATTGATATTTTGGTTGGAAGATCTATCCATTGTTGTCAGTAAGGTGTTAAGATCCCCTACTATAATTGTGTTGTTGTCTATATCTTTCTTGAAACCTCTCTGTTTTTCCGTATTTATTTGTGTGTTCATATATTGAATATGTATATGTTTATGTTTATGTCTTTTTGATGGATTCTTCCCTTGAGTATTATGAATTGTCCTTCTGTGTTTCTTTTTATGTCCTTTGTTTTGAAGTCTATCTTGTCTAAAATAAGTATTGGTTCACCAGCCTTTTTTTCCTGCCCATTTGCTTGGAATATTTTTTTCCAATGCTTCCCTTTCAGTCTGTGTAGGTCTTTTGTTCTGAGGTGGGTCTCTTGTAGGCAGCATATATGTGGGTCATGTTTTTTTTATCCATTCAGCTGCCCTATGTCTTTTGATTGGAACATTTAATGCATTAATATTTAAGGTTATTATTGATAGGCATTTATTTATTTTCCCTCTTTGTACCTATATTCCTCTCTCTCTCACTCTATTTCTTCCTCATCTTAAAGCAGTACCTTTACCATCTCTTGCAGTTCTGGTTTGGTGGAGATGTATGTATTCTTTTAGCCTTATTTTGTCTGAGAAACTCCTTATTTGGCCTTCCATTTTAATTGAGAGCTTTGCTGAGTAGAGTAGTCTTGGTCGTAGGCCTTTGTTTTTCATATCTTGGAATATTTCTTGCCATCCCCTTCTGGCTTGTAGTGTTTCTGTTGAGAAATGTAGACTAATCTTATCAGGGTCTTCTTATATGTTGCTTCCTGTTTCTTCTTTACTGCCTTTAAGATTCTCTCTTTGTCTTTAAATTTTGGCATTTTAATTATGGTATGTCTTGGAGTTGGACTTTTGGGGCTCATCTCAATTGGGACCCTCTGTGCTTTCTGATCTTGTGTGGCTTTTCCCTCTCCAAGTTTGGGAAGTTTTCTGTCATTATTTTTTCAAACAGGTTTTCTATTCCTTACTTCTTATTTTCTTCTTATTGTATTTCTATGATTTGAATGTTACTGTGTTTCATGTTGTGCTGCAGTTCTCTGGAGGTATCTTTGTAATTTTTTAGTGTTTTTTCATTCAGCTACTCTAACTGGGTATTTCTTTCTACCTTGTCTTCCAGCTCACTAATTCAGTCCTTTGCTTCATCCATCCTGCTTGTAACTCCTTCTATTTCGTTCTTTATGTCAGACATTGTATCTTCATCTCTTCCTGGTTCTTGTTTATAAGTTTTATTTCTTTTTTTGATACTCCTGTAGTTCACACTACTCAATTCCTTCTAGTTGTCAGTGACTTCCTTGAGTATCTTTATAACCACTCTTTTGAATTCTATATCTTAGAGTTTGTTTCCCTCAATTTCATTTAGCTCTTTCACTGGAGAATCTTGCATTCCTTTCAGTTACCCTTTCTTTCTTTGTCTCCCCATTTTAAGTAACTCTTTTTGTTTGTTTCTGTGATTCCAGTTGCTCTGCTTTGCCAGCTGTCTTCATAGGGTGAAATTCTGTGGTAGGGGTTCTGGGGGACTCAGTGGTGTGGTCTCTTTGATCTCCTTGTCTTGGTGTCCTTTCTTCTCCTTGTGTGGTTTCTCTTGTTGTAATTGGGCTTTAGCTATTAGTGTTTCCTCTGTTGGTGGGTTATTCCTCCAGCAGGTTTAGTGGTATTCACAACTCTCTCCTTGTCTTCCGTGCTGTTGTATAGGTGTTGATTAATAAAGCAGTATTCGCAGACCACAAAACTTATGCCAGCAAAAGAACCCCCCTACAACATCAGCAGTCTCTACCACAATTGAACTAAGATTAGTAAAGATGAAGAGAGATTGTGGACATTAGAAGGTATGACAAAGGGAATACGAGATCATTAAAAGAGTGGGAAATATTGTTGTGTTGTAAGAGGGGGGATAGTTGATAAGAGAATTGATGAGAATTGATAAGAAACAAAGAAAAGAAAAGGAGAGAGCAAAATTTACAGCATAAATAAAACACAAAAGGGCAGTGAGAACAAAGGGGTAAAAATTGGGAAGTGTATACTATGAGGTTTGAAGTAAAGTTGAAAAAGTACTGTACCAATGTGAGAAAAATTGCAGAGAAACCAAAGTCAATAGCAATGAGAGCCAAATTAAGTTTAATATAGTTTGATTTGGAATAGGAATATTGTAGAAAAGCAAAAATTGAATATGAGATGTCTACAGTAAAGAAAAAATATTTTGAGAGGATAGGGGAAGCAAACTAATAAAAGTAAGGAATAAAGCTTAGGTTCAGAAGAGGGGAAGAAGGGACAAAAGATAAAAAAAAAGAGAGAGCAAAGATAATAAAATAAAATTCCTTACTCAACTGATCATGGGCAGGGTGAAGCCAAAATGGAGTAGGACAGTAGGATAGTATTCTATGGTATTTAGAGTACAAACAAGTAGTGAACAAATAGGAGTTCCTTTGGGGAAGTATAGTAATAACTGTGATATTTCACCCAATGAGCCACTGTTTATTAAAGGTGAAAAATAATTAAGACTCTTATTAGAAGGGAAAAAGAATGTGAGCTTACTTAAGAAAGAATAGTGTTTATGCGAAGTTAGATGGAGGAGAAAGAGTGAGAGTAAGGGATAGAAACATGGTACAATGGACTAAACCAAGGGGGAGGGTGGAAGCAAGGGATGGAGGTGGGATTGGCTGGGGTGGGGGAGTGGTGGGAAGGAAATGCAGACAGCTGTAATAGAACAATAAAAAATAAATAAATAAATAAATAAATAAATACCCCCCCCAAAGCAGGATGATAGATATCTTAAAGTAAAAGTAAAGTACCCTGCTATTTTTTCTTTTAGTTATTAAACATTTTCTTGTGTATACTTCTTTTCTTTTAGTGCAAACTTGAAAAAGAAAAAAGAAACATGGTGTAATGTGAAAGAAAGTAAAGTTAACCACAATACTAATACATCTCAGAAAGATATTGAAATGGATTAAGAATAGGGAAGGGTGCTGTATGGGATCTGGAATAATAATAGTATGACAAGAAATAGATAATCTGAATACAAAGAACAAAAAAGTAAAAGACCAAGAGTAATGTGTTATTTGGAATATGAGTGAAGTGAAAGAAAATAATTAAAATGCAATATTTAAAGGAGAATATAAATACAAAGCAAACAATGAAAACAAACAACACCCCCAAAAGTAAATAAATGGAAAGAAGATTAAAAAATGCAAGTTCTGAAAGATAGTAAAGTGAAATTTATCTCAGCTGTTAGTGTTCTCCTTCTGACTTCTTTCAAGATCCATCTCTGGTTTTCTCACAGCATCAGGTCTTATTGTCTTACTTGCCCGTTTTGCACATCCTCTGCACAATTTGTCTTTAAAACTTCCTATCAGCTGTGATTCTGTTTGTTGTTTACTCCTCTCTTTAGAAGATAGGATAGAGGTCCCAGTTGGGTGAATGAGCAAGTGTACTCAGCTCCCACCTACCTCAGCACCATCTTCTTCTGCCACTCCCCCTAAATATGTTTTTAAGTAAAAGGTAGTAAGAGTAAATACACCAGCAGAAACTCTTGTAGACACCACCACAACAAATATAGAATGGGTACATTGGAATTAAGTACTATTTTTTTGCCATCTGATATATTGCACTGAGAAGGAAACATCACTTCTTTAATATTCCTAGCAAAAATGTACATTACCTGAATCTACCTAGAAACTTAAATTGAGAAACATTATACAAAATAATTGCCTATATCCCCAAAAGATCACAGACAAATCTAAAGAACTGTGCCAAATAAAGAGCTAACCAAAAACTAAATATAAAGTTATTCTCAATGCAATTCATGACTGGAGGAAAAAAGTTACTATAAAGGTCATTATCAGGATACTTGATGACATTTGAATATGGACTGTATATTAAATAATAGTACTGTTTCAGTGTTGTTTCCAGATTTTGATAATTGTTCAGTGGGTATGTAAGGGAATGTTCATGTTCTTAACAAAGATGCACTGAGTGTTTAGGATGAAAGAGAATTCATAATTTACATGTCTTTAAATTATACTCAAACACTTTATTTTGAATGACATGCACACGTATGTAAATAAACATAAATAGAGCAATAAGGCAAAAGGAGAAAACATAAAAATAGAAGAATCTTATTAAAGAGTAAATGAGAATTCCCCTTAAGCCTATGTGAAATTGACCAAATAGAAATTTTAAAATATAAGTGAAAACGTTAAAGACAAAATTTGTGAAAGGGGAAAGAAGATAAGAGAGACATTAAGAGAGAAGATAATAGTAGCTTTAAGATTATAGAGATATTCAGTTCTTAAATGTCATGATGGTTCACAAGTGTTCATTTTATCATATTTCACAACTTTTATGTGTTTCTTAGACTGTTGATTGAATCCTATCACATATTACACACTCAAAAGTAGGATGTGAGAAAAAGTGCAAGTGAAATTAAGTAATTGCTAGATACCCAAATAGAAACTTCTTTTTAATGAGTTTTATTTTATTGTTGACAACTATAAGAAGTCACTCTAAAATTAAAGTAGTATAAAATAGACATGGAGAGAAAATGATGAACTAATTTCAAATTGTGGATTATAGAAGAGAATGAAATTTCTTCCCAGATGCACTGATATTCTAAGGCCTGAATAATTGTTCACCAAATAAGTTATTTTTTAGCCAGACCACCACCTTACACCATACATTAAAATAAACTTGAGATGGATAAAGACCTAAATATAAGTGATGACATCATAAGAGCCTTAGAGAAAGACATAGGCAGTGCAATTTCAGATATCCCATGCAGCAATATTTTTGCCAATATATCTCCTGAGGAAAGGGAAATAAAGGACAAATAAGCAAATGAGACTACATCAAATTTAAAATCTTCTTCAAGGCTAAAGAAACCATCATAAAAATAAAAAGGGAACTGGCCATATGGGAAAACATATTTGCCAGTGATACCTGGGACAGGAGTTTGATCTCCAAAGTATATAATGAAATCATATGACTCAACATCAGGAAGACAAACAAACCGATTCCAAAAATGGGCAAAGAACATGAATAGACACTTCTTCAAGGAGGATATACAGAGTGCCCGTAGACATATGAAAGTATGCTAAACATCATTAGCCATCAGACAGATGCAAATTAAAACCACAAGGAGATATCACCTCACACTTGAAAGAATGACCATCATTAATTGGATTATACCCTAACAATCTGGAAACACCAATTCAAAAGAACCTAGACACCCCAATGTTCACAGCAGCCCAATATACAATAGCCAAGTGCTGGAAGCAACTTAAGTGCCCATCAGTAAATGAGTGGTTCCAAATACTGTGGTACATTTACATGATGAAATACTATGCAGCAGAAAGAAAGAAGGAGCTCCTACCCTTCCCAACAGCATGGATGTATCTGGAGAGCATTATTCTAAGTGAAATAAGCCAGGCAGTGAAAGATAGATACCATAGAACCTCACCTATAAGTGAAACCTAATCAACAAAACAAACAAGCAGGCAAAATATAACCAAAGACATTTTTCTTTATTTCTAAAGAAAAAACTGACAGTAACCAGAGGGGAGGGAGAGAGGGATAGTGGAGAAAAATAGGGGAAGGGTCAAGTCAAGGAACATGTATAAAGGATCCATGGACAAATACAAAGGGAGGTAGGATCCAGGGTTAGAGGTGGGTATGGGTGGGACAGGGGGAGAGTGTTAGGTGGAAAGTGAAGACAACTCTACTTGAACAATAAAAAAAAAAATTACAAACAAGTGCTGGTGAGGATGTGGAGTAAAGGAAATCCTACAGCACTGTTGGTGGGAATACAAGTTGGTGCAACCACTGTGGAAAACAGCATGTGATTTCCTAAAAAAACTAGAAGTGGAACTGCCTGTTGACCCAGTGATTTCTTTGATGGGATTACACTTTAAGAACCATGAAGCACCAATTCAAAAAACAAAACAAAACAAAACAAAACAAACAAACAAACAAACAAAAAACCTATGTATCCCTGTGTTCATAGGAAAGTTATTTACAATAGTAAATGCTGGAAACAGCCTATGTGCCCATCAGTAAATGAGTGGATCAGAAACTGTGGTACATTTACACAACAGAATACTATGCAGCAGAAAGAAAAAAGGAACTCCTATCTTTTATGACAGCATGGATGGAATTGGAGAATAATATGCTAAGTGAAATAAGCCAGGTGGTGAAAGACAAATATTGTATGATCTCACCTATAAGTAGAACCTAATGAACACAGTGAATGAGCAAAATACAACCAAGGAAAGGACTGACAATGACCAGAGGGGCGGAGGAAGGAGAATAAGGGTGGAAAGAAGGGGAAGGGACTAGTTAGGGAACATGTATGAACAAAACATGTACATGGACAACAGGGTGGGAATTGATTGTAAAAGTGGAAGGGGCAGGTGAGTTGGGTAGACGAGAGCAAAGGGGGAAAGATTGGAGCCACTGTAATAGAACAAAGATAAAATATCTGATAAAAAATGAAGGTTTTTTTTGTGGGATAACACAGTTACACAAATACATGATTTTATATATTCAAATTTGTGATATTTTTATTAACATATTTTGTTTCAGGTGACTCAGTTGTCTTTTTAGTCAGTGAAAATTTGTACTTGATTGTACATTCATAGTTCCTTATCATTCAGCTTCACAGAGAAGTCCATTATTGTAGTAAAAAAAAGACAACTTTCACACTATAATACAACTTAAAGGACTGATAAAGAACCATGAAGTTATTGGCTATTTTTGTTACCAGAAATATTAGAGCATTGTCAAATTGTTGTGAACTTAAACCTGGAATTAATCTACTGTAACATGATTCAAAATTAATCGTTTTTGAAGTTTTGTGGGGACTTCTATTTTGAAGATTTGTTTTATTGGGGAAAACGGTTTCAGAAATCACCTTTGATAAACTTCATGGGTAAGTGCCTTCCTTTGTGGCTTGTAAAGAGGTGCTAACACCCACAGTCTTGTTCTTTGAGATTTATGCTAATCTTTTGGTCAGAATCTTGACTTTATTTATTGATATAGTCAAAATAAAACAAGTCATTTTTCTTCCTTGCTGCTGAAGTAGTTATTTAAATGTTAGAAATGCAGTAAATATATTAATGGTTGGATACTTTTCTAATAATTTTATCTAATTATGATGACTAATTATGATTAGCTTGATTTTAATGAAAAATAAAAATACATTTTTCCAACACGATTAACTTGTTAAAAATATAAAGATTTTTAGAGGGAGAATGAGGAAGAAAGCATACCTTTAAAATATTATATATAAATAACAATACACAAGCCATTTGAAAGCAAGTGTTTCATTTCTATATACTGAATCCTATTATAATAAACTGATTACATCTAAATTAACACATATCTTAATTTTGAACCCCATACAACTAAAAAAAAAATTGGAAGCTACTCTTACCAGTAAATAGCAATTTATATCAAATAAACCTTAAGCAAAATAGCAATTATAAATAAAAGTAGAATATATGGTGTTGAAAGTATTTCCAAGTTACCATAAAATATTCCAATGTTAAAAATGTAAACAACTATCTTAAATAGTATTTTTAGGTGATCATTGCAAATTATCTTGTGCTTTCTTACAAACTGATAACTCTGTACGAGGTAATATAACTACTTTAAATCACCAACCACCAAGATTATTTATTATTTTTTTCTATTATTATTATTTTAGATCTGAACCATGACAAAAGAGAACAGAAGAAACACTAGAACAGTACTCCCTTTTTATTTAAGAAAAAATATTAACTTCTTTAATTTTCATTTTTAGAATTAATAAATAGAATCATGTTACCTTACTTTTATAATAATTTCAATAACAACTGATTTAAACAGTATGACCTGTTTTAAAAAATATTTTTGTTTCTTCTTTATATCATTACAACTAACAGTCAGAATAGTTAAAAAGTTGTGACCACAAATATCTCAACTATCAATTAATGTACTGACACTGTAATCAAGCCAGTGATCATTATCAAAGATTAATAACCACTGATATTGCAATAAATGTTTAACAGAAACATGTTGCTTAGTAATTATCCATGGGCTAAATTTCTTCTTTTCTCCTGCCCTCTCTTGCTCACATTCTTCCTTCTTTCCTTTTTCACTCTTCCTTCCTTCCTTCCTTCCTTCCTTCCTTATTTCCTTCCTTCCTCCCTTCCTTCCTTCCTTCCTTCCTTCCTTCCTTCCTTCCTTCCTTCCTTCCTTCCTTCCTTCTGTTATATATGAATATAATGCTCAATATCCATGGAGAATTTGGTATAATTGTTGGTTAAATTGGCCTTAACCCTGCAAAGGTTGCAGTCAAAAAATCACAGCATAAGTCACATGTATATGAGAGATATGTTCTTCACTGCACCAAAACACAAATAAACAAATAAGTCAATAAACAAAAGCACTGGGAAATTTCATTTATTATATCTGTATAATAAAATATGGTTTTTAATTTATTTTCAGTTACAATCTAGAAATTATTTAACAAAGAAATATCAAAATATAAACAATATTTTTTTTCAAAACAAAAACAAGTATATAGATAAGAAGTAAAACCAAAAATTGTCTTTAACATTAATTAGTCAGAATCCTCAGTAGTTGGCTTTGTAAAATGTTTGTAACAGTCACTGCAAATAATATTGTTATGCTCAAGGCTTAAATACTTTTCACAGCACTTGAAAAAATAATTTGATAAGTGACACATTTTGGATGCATAGAACCTAACACATCTATTTTTTTCTCTGCTTTTCAAGCCATTTTCAATGGTAAATGAAAGAAAAATAACCACTAGACTTGGAAGTTCACAAATAAAAAATCTACACCAGCACTGATGTTGGAGCTCACAGTATCTCTCAGATACAACTTACAATTGATTATAATGCACCCTTATAAAACATGTATTATAACCAAACTGATAGCTTAAATATTATGACTTAACATTAGTCACATACCAGTGTACAGGTAGTTGTGACCTTGAAACCATGCACCAGATATACATAACAATATTTAAGATGAGTTTATTTGTATCTCTCAAATAAGCAGGATTAATAATATGATTGAGCAAATAAAACATCTTATTTAATGAAGTAATTAGACCAAGTTAAAAAGAAGAACAAAACAAAATCAGAAAATGGTTAAAACATCATTTTTAATTGGATCTGAATTTATTGTTAGGAATTTTTTTGTAGAATAAGATCATCTTTATTTCACACAAAATTTGATCTCAAAAGAAAGCCATGCTATTACTCCGTTACTGTATTACAACAGAAAAGTAGTGAACAAGAAAAAAATAGTACTTGAGTAAATACAAATGATATATTTAAATATAATGAGGCTTCTCTAGAAAAAGTCTAGCTATTGCTAATATAACAAGACTGGTTTCCATGACATTTACGTAACCTGTCAGCCAATGTGAGTGGAGTGAAGAGCACATGAGTGAACAATGATGACTTCACTGTTCTAGTCAGTAGGGGTGGTAGACGTCATCAAGTAAGCACATGTACCATGTGGCTGTCATGTTCATAATGACTGAGTGAGTAGAATGAATCTGCATCAGATTTAGTGTTATGTTTGCACATTCCTCTGAGGAAACTCTTCAGGTAATTCAGAAGGCCGCAGTGATGGGCAGGTGGTGATTGGCAGCTTCATTGTGACAATGTGCCCACTCATTCATCACAACTTATGCAGAGTTTTTTTGGTGAAACATCAAATCACATAGGTGACTCGGACCCCCTATGACTCAGATTTGACACCCTGTGACTTCTGGCTTTTCCCAAAACGGAATCACCTTTGAAAGGAAGAGATTCAGACCATTGATGAGATTCAGGGAAATACAAAGGGGTGGCTAATGGTGATTCCATCAAAGGATTTTGCAGAGTGTTTTGAACAGTGGAGGACATGTTGGGAGAACTGTGTGAGGTTCCAAGGAACCTACTTTTCAGGAAGCTTAGGTAGCATTGTCTAATGTACAATGTTTCTTGTATCTTGTATCTTCTTCAATATATGTCTCTATTTTTCATATTATATGGCAGATACTGTCTAGATTGATCTATGTTACTAAAAGATAGAATAATATGTGATTATATGGAAAATGTTTCCAATTACTGGTAAGTAAAAATTAAAGAAAAAAAAGTATTTCTGCATATGTATATATTCAACCAAACTTCCCATTAAGATGTTAAGTATATTAAATTTTCCATACAATATACTACCAAATTTAAATTTATAGTTTAAATTTCTATAGCACAACATCCATCATTGAGAGTAGCAAAAATCTTGAGATTTCCCAGTCTCTTCCTCATCTGTTATACTCGGTAGGAAAAAACTTTCAGTCAAGATGGAGGCATAGGTAAACATGTTTAGCCTCTGTGCACAACTACAGAAAAAACAACTACTGTACTGAAAAACAATATTACCTAGATTTGTCATAATAGAGCTGTAAGAAGTCCTATAACCAAGGATTTAAAGAAGCCATATTCATCCAGGAGGGTAGAAAGGGCAGAGACGTGGCAGGCATTGAGAGGTGCAGAGGTGAGCCAGAATGGGTGGTCCCACATTCATAGGTGATGGATAAAAATCAGGAGTAATACCTCAGAAATGAATGATCCTAGCCCCAGTCCAGGCCACCCAGGCAAGGCTTCCAGTGCCAGGAAAATAAATTCCCATAACTTCTGGCTATAAAAACCAGTGAGGATTGGGGCAGAGAAAGAAACTGCAGGATTCTCTAGAGGATCTACTTAATGCTCCCATGATGGACATAGGAGTCACATAGACCTACCCTCTCTGGTATTCAGCACAAAGGCAACAGTTGGAAAGGCACAAGTGCCATGTGGGGAGAACAGGAGAAAGTGTAGTGGCTGGCAACAGAGTGAGCACCAGGAGACAACTTCCAAAGACCAGATAATGGCATTGTCTCCTCTCTGAGCCCTCCACCACACAAAGCCATGGAGTGGTGAAATGGATTGCTCCACCCTGGTGATTACCTAAGGCTCCACCTGACACAATTTACAGGTGTCTTTTCTAAAATAGGCCACACTACCAAGGTAGGGAGTTAAAGCAGCTCTATCTCAGGCACAGACATAAACACAGGGAGGTTACCAAGTTGAGGAGACAAAGGATTATGGCTCAAATGAAGGAATAGAGAAAAACTCCAGGAAAAGGACTACATGAAATAAAGATAAGCATCCCACCAGGTGCAGAGTTAAAAACTCTGGTTTTGACCATGCTCAAAGAAATAATTGGGTACTGCAACAGCATTAAAAAAAGATCCAGGCATAAATGAATGTTGTATTAAGTGAAATAAAGAAAAATGTACAGAGAACCAACAGTGGAAGGGAAGAAGCCAGGACTCAAATCAGTGACATGGAACATAAGGAAGAAATAAGCATTCAACCAGAACATCAAGAAGAGAAAAAGAATTTAAAAAATGAGGATAAAATGAGGAGTCTCTGGGATATCTCCAAATATACCAACATCTGAATCATCAGGGTGCCAAAGGAGAAGAGGAAAAGCAAGAAATTGAAAACTTATTGAAAAAATAATGAAAGAACACTTTCCTAATTTGGTGAAAGAGATAGGCATACAAGGTCAGGAAACACAGAGAGTCTCCATCTTTTTGGACCCAAAGAGGACTACACCAAGACACATCATAATTAAAATGCCAATGGGTGAAGATAAAGAGAGAATATTAAAAACAACAAGAGAAAAACAGAGAGTTACCTACAAAAAAGTTCCCATAAGACTATCAGCTGATTTCTCAAAAGAAACTTTGCAGGCTCGAAGTGACTGGCAAGAAATATTCAAAGTGATGAGAGGCAAGGACCTATATCCTAGATTACTCTATCCAGCAAAAGCTATCATTTAAAGTGGAAAGGCAGATATAAAGTGCTTCCCAAACAAGACAAAATTAAAATAATTTATCATCACCAAGCCATTATTATATGATATGGTAAAGGAAACTATGTAAAGAAAAAGCTGGGGAAGGATTCTGTGATTATCACTTATTATCAGATGTGTTTTTACAGTGGTGCGGAATTTCGATGTTCATAGCTCATATTGTCCTTCTTTGTTGATACTGGTCCTGTTGTACATGGGCTGTCATCTTTTCAGACATCAAACACCCTTTATGTATCACTTTGTCCATTATAAGGACTTGTGTCATTATGATTTACCTCAAAATATCTGAAGTCAAGTGCTCTTTTCCCTCCATGTGTATTTCCAAGACAGTTTTCCTCATCTTAGCTCTTAGTAAAAAGCATACATTTTCTAGAACCCTGCTGTATTAATCATGGCTTATGAGACATTAAAATGTGTAGAACACATTTTGTGAATCATCACTAGAAAATATTAATGGAATGGAAATTTATCAAATGAAAAATAATATAGTGCATCAGAGTGAGTAAGATTGCTTTGTGCAGCTCTGCATGTTAAATATTTTTCTCAAAATGCCTTATATGCCCTATGCAAATCATAGAATAATAACTCATATTTACAGGTAACTTAAATTGTTACATTAATGTAATTATGCCACATGCCTGTATTAGGTTTATTGAGCCCATTTTTCCCTCTGAGGAAACAGAAACTAAGACATTTTATATAACTTGCCCCAGGTCACAGTTCTAGTTGGTGACAGATCTGGGACTCAAATCTGTCCCAAACCAAACAACATTCCTAGTCTCTACCAGCAACCTAACTGCCCCAGAATGCTATGTGACAGTAAGAAATTTTGACAATATGCAGTGACAGTTAGAAAACTAGCCTGTCCTAGTAGCTAGAAGGCTGTTGCCTCTTGCTACAAGTCAGCCTGAATCTCATTTAAGATCTAGACAAGTTCCATTATGCAAATGCCGAGAAGGAGTTGAATTAATGAAATATCAAATCTTATAACACATTAATGATGTCTCCAAATTGTGGAATTCTCTTTGTTTTTTTAAAGTTTCATAATTATTAACTTTTCTAAAATTAATTTTTGAAAAGAAGTAGAACATAAATGAAGGAATAACAGTATTCAGAGGTCTGGTGTTTTTTTTTTTTTTTTTTTTTTTTTTTTTTTTTTTTTGCTAGCGAGAATATGACCACAACATTTGAATAAAAGGAATTGTTTCTTACTTTAATTATAGAAAATGAAAATTGTTGGAACTGGCAAACACAGTGGCAATCTTTTGCTTGGCAAAGACCCCTTCCAGCCATGGTGGACCAGTTTCCATCATATCATAAAAAAATGCTTAAAGAGGCACTGTCTGACTTTCAGATCTAGGCAGATCCCACGTGATGCTGATTGACATTAGAGCATCAGACAGCTTTGTCACTTCAAGTGATCATCATGTCAGAAACATTCTAACACTACAATGACTCTGCAAGTAATGAATGACAAAACCTCCTAATTATGTTATGACATGGAAAATATATAGTTAATCATTTGAGGAACACTTGTGGGACCTCTTGTGTATCAATTTTCTTACAAGTGAAGAAAAGATTTGCTTAATTTGTTATTTTAAATGCTCCATAAATATGTTTACTGTGTAAATTAAATAATTAAATACAACTATAAAATAGCTGAATAAGATTATGCCATTAATCATAATTCTGTAATGTTTAAAATACTTTAAGTAACAGGGAAAAATAGAAACATCAGAATGGTAAGAATAACAAAGAAGTGAGAAAATATCAGAGATCAAGTTTGTAATATGAAGAAATCCTAATAAAGTACTACAAGTAGGGGCTGTAAAAATTATACCAGTTGCACTCTGCACCTGCCTTTTCATTCACTATTCTTTATTTTACCCAAATGTGTAAGAATTGTTATTACTTCTTTGAAGCATGTGCCATTAATTTAACATTATATGTAAAAATAGTCCTGACTGGTGTGCATCAGTTGGTTGGCTCTCATTGACTCTCAAAGCAAAGGGTCACCTGTTAGATTCCAGCCAAGGCACACACCTAAGTTGTGGGTTCGGTTCTCCTGTTGGGGTGCTATGAGAGGCAACTGATCAATGTTTCTCTCTCACACTGATGTTTTTATCTCTCTCTCCGTCCCTCCCCCTCTCTGTAAAACATAAGTAAATACAAAATCTTTAAAAATATAGGGGCAACAATATTGTTGCTATTAATAATAATACCACACATTTACCAAGTGCTTATTAGAAACTGTTAAGCCACTTCAAAAGCTATAATGTCTGTAAGTAATAATGGTCCTGAGACTACTCTTTTGAAGTTCAAGGTAAATGCGAGTGAGTGCATGTTCATGTGTGTGATTAAAGTGTATTATATCAAATTAAGAACTGCTTATATATAATTAAAAAAACAGTATTTCATGTATAATTTATCACGTATAGTAATTCTTACTGAAATGTATTAAAATTTCATTTAAGGTAAAAACAAAAATATATTTTTAAAAAATATGTGCATAAATAAAGATATTGCTTTACATCTTTAAACCTTGAAGAATTACATACTTAACAGTTTTTATTCTTTTATTAAAATACAACACAAGTAAAATGCATTACTGAAATCTTTTCACAAATAACTGTTTTGAGCAAGGTATATATTTGTATAATTACAGTAATGTTGTTATAACCTTTTGGTAACGTGAATTATAAGAGGTGAAATAATATTTGAAATCAAATGAAAGGATAAGAAAACCTTAAGTATAGGTCTTACAGGCACTTAAAAGTGAACAGAGTGACATCATCAGCATGGTGGAATAAAACTTTTATAGCATTTATTCCCAAAGAACACAGGTTAAGTCAATCACCACTGAACAGAGATCTTTGTGAAAGTACAGTGGAGAATTCCAGAACACAACTGGAGCAAAAAGTTTGAGATTGAGCACATTTAAAAGACTAAAGGAAACAGTTTCACTTCATTTGTGTTACTTCTCCCCTAAAGATCACACAGAGAACATGGCCCCTGAGTTTTCCTGCAAGGGAAGTGAGAGTGGCCTAGGCTTCCACCACTGTGCAGATGCTGCCGAAGATATGCACACCTTCTTCCCCCCATTCAGAATACTGAAGTGTGTGGCACAAGTGGGCTGTGCAGAGAGGCCGGGAGGATAGCAGACAGGGCTTCAGAGGGCGTTAAAGGTAGGCGGATCCTGCTAACTGTGTTGCAGACACCATCAATAAGCCTGTTTAAGAGCTGCTGGGGGCATGTTACAAATGGATTCCTCCAACAGACCTAGAAGCACCCTCAATACTCCTCTCATCCCGCCCCCTCTGCCAATTTAATTGCTGGCTTGCTGAGGGCACTTCCCCTGGCAGAAAGAGCTAGACTTTGCAGACAGTTAGTGAACACTGACAGAAAGCCTACCCAACTCTGTGAAACTACGAGAAACCACAGAAATTAAAGCATTCAGCACCTCCCTAGGGAAAGCAAAAAGGAAGCTGTCAGCATTCTGACTGGCTTTGTAGGATGGAGAGAAGGCATGCACTTTTAAGAACACTCCACAACAAGAAACAAAAACTGTGGAGTATTATATCCATAGAAAAGGTATGAAAAAACATCAGAATCCCTACAGCAATGATGAAAGGTATTTATTCCCCAAAGCCAGTCAATAAAAACTAGAAGAGATGACTGGCTAGTTCTTTCAATACAATATGGATATAACACCCGAAACACAGGCAACAAAATACAAAATAAAGAAGTAAAATTACATCAAAATGAAAAGATTCTGCACAGTGAAAGAAAAATTTAACAGAATAAAGAAGCAACCTAGAGAAAAAATATATATACAAACCATATGTTAGTTAGGAATTAACATTCAAAAACATAGGAAACTCATACAACTCAACAGAAAGAAAAAAAAAACAACAACAAAGAAACCAATGCATATATGGGAGGTGACCTAAATAGACATTTTTCCAGAGAACACCAACAACTGTCCAATAGGTACATGAAAAGATGCTCAACATCACTATCATCAGGATAATACAAATGAAAACCACAGTGACACAGCACATCACATCTGATAAAATGGTTATCATCAAAAAGACAAGAGATAAAATGTGTTGGTGAGGATTTGGAGAAAACAGAAATCTTTTCTCCAAAATGTGCAATTTTGGTGGGAATGTAAATTGATAAAGCTGCTAAAAAAGAAAGTATGGATTCTCAGTAAATTAAAAATATAACTACCATATGACTTAGCAATTTCACTTCTGGAACTATATCTGAAGAAATTAAATCACTATCTCAAAAAGATATCTGCAGCACAGTGTTTTCTGCAGTTATTTACAATAGCCAAAACATGAAACAATGTAAGTGTCCATCAATGAATGAATGGATTAATAAAACATGGCATATACCCAGCCACAAAAACAGAGGGAATCCTACCATTAGTGGGAACAGGGATAAACCTTGAGGGCATTATGCTAAGTGAAATAAATCAGAAAGAGAAAGACAAATACTGTGTGATTTCACTTACATGTAGACTATTAAAACAACAAATTCATGTGAACAAATTATAGAATAGTCATTACCAGGGACTGAATGAGAGAGAAAAATGGGAAACCATCAGCCAAAGTGTACAAAATCCAGTTACAAGATGAATAAGTTCTGGAAGATCTAGAATATAAAGAATATTCATAATAGAGAATAATTAATATAATTGACAATACTGTATTGTATACTTGACAGTTGCTCAGAGAGTGGGTCTTATATTTTTCTCCACACACACATAAACATAAGTAAGTAATCATGTAGGGTGATAGAGGTGTTAACTAACTTTGTGTGGTAATCACTTCACATTATATACATGTGTCAAACCATCACATTGTACACGTTGGACCTACAAAGTATTATATGACAAATATATCACACTAAAGCTGAGGGAAGAATTTAAAAAGAGAAAAAAATGTGAATCAATGAATAAAACTTAATGAAAAAATGAAGGAAACCATTATCGTCATATTATCATCTGCTAAAAACTGGAGATGAGAAGGAATTTTCAGTACCTATACAACAGGTCAAGTATTAGAACTGATCAATTGACCAATTGCAGATATTGAAGGCTTAACCACTGTAAGCTACATATATAAGTCCCTGAGAAAATTAGGATACTCAGCACGAGTTTTGATTTAGAGAAAAAGACTTCATATCTTGAAGAATGTGTCTAGAAAGGCTTAAAAATTTAATTATTTTCTATCTGTATACCATAGTAATATTTTTTAAATTATAAAGTGAAGCATGGTATGAGTACTCAAATTCCATTAATGCTTATAAAATTTAACAATCTCGTGTCTATCTGATATTAAGTATTTTTAAATGCTGACTAGAAACCAGCAAGCTTTCAATTTAACAGTTTTACTCATATGAAATACTTATTCTCTCTCATAATCTTCTAAATAACCATCTAGAATCTCCAGAGCAGAAATGTAAACATAAGAGACAAACAAAAACCAAATTATAAACTAACACCACAATAAATAACACTTTATAACTCAAATGTATTATTTTTACTAATTTGCCAAATATTTGCTAAATTTTACCAGGAACCAAGGTTGTAAATATACAAGTGATCCTACTTTCAGCTGTTGTTTTAGAGAATTTTGCCTGAGAAGAAAAAAAAAGCACTGCTATCAAAATGCTAAACAAATGCTCTGATTTCTGGAAATATCTTAGCCTTTGAGAGGAGAATGAAAAGAATAGAGACCTTGATTTTTAAAGGGTATACTTTTCAAGTTATATAGCATGCATTATCTATAATAAATTTGTATGATGGGTATGAGTAAATGTAGATGGTACAGGATTCAACATTATTCATGCTATCAGAGTCTCTGAGTGAAGGTTCTGGTAATCAATGTTTGAATCACACATTCAATGATGTTATTAAAGACCATTGTTTTGAGCATTGTTTTGAGTGCTATTTGAGAACCATTGTTTTGTTCAAAAATGTCACTTAATGTTACATATATGTTATTAAAATTAGTGAATAAATTGAAAGATAAAATTGCCCCATTTAAATTTCAGATAAATGATAATTCAGTCCTCTTTGGTATCTAAAATAAGGTAAATTAATAGCATATTTTAACACTTTTGTGTATACTATTTTATTTTATAATGATTAGAGTTAAAATTTAAGATGCTGGCAAAATCATATCATTTTCTCCAAGAATGCAGTGAGTGGTTATTCAATATTATAAGAAATTTCACTTAAACTATATTGTATTTGCTTTCATTACTAAAGAATTCTAAGATTTTTTAAATGTTTTGGGGGCTCAGGGTGCTTATGTGTTGAGAGGTACTGTTTTTAGGAGTGTCTGAGCACTTGGGGTGAAACTGCTCTGAAATGAGTCAGATGTTTGTTTTGCCCTTCAAATAAGTTTGACATATGTATCCTTTTTGCTTTTGCCTGAAAAATGCTAGCTTCATATCTAAACCCATGATTTTTTCTTCTACTTGGGCACATTGCTAGACTATGTTTCTCCCCTTCTAGTGTACTCTAGTATGTCAATATGATCAAATTTTAGCCTATGGAATGCCAACCAACCGGTATGTTCCACTTCATGGGTTAGTAACCCAGTAAAGTTTTTTATGCACATGATCCCATGCTCTTTTTTCCTGTTTAGCTCTCTGTTTTAAAATCGGTATCTAGAGTGACCTTGCAATACAAGCCTATGACTTTGGATGACCATGAAGAAGAGCAACTCACTATCATAAGCACCCATTAAATACTGCTAAATTAGCAATAAATAAAATTTTGTTTTGCCTGAGACATTGTATATTTAAGAGCTTGTTTACTGTGTCTATTTTACTCAATATACATACAAATAGAATTATTAGAAATTCATAAATTAATAAAATTTATATTATTTACAATAGCCAAGTGCTGGAAGCAACCTAGGTGCCCATCAGTAAATGAATGGATCAAAAAACTATGGTACATTTACACAGTGGAATTCTATGCAGCAGAAATAATGAAGGAGCTCCTACTCCATGCGACAGACAGCATGGATGGAACTGGAAAGCATTATGCTAAGTAAAATAAGCTAGGTGGTGAAAGACAAATACCATATGATCTCACCTTTAATAGGAATCTAAACAACAAAACAAACAAGCAAGCAAAATACAACCAAAGATAATGAAATAGAAAACAGGCTGACAGTAACCAAAGGGGAGAGGGGAGGGAATTTCAGGGGAAAAGGGGAAGGGGCTACAGGAACAAATATAAAGGACACATGGACAAAAACTAAGGAGGGTGGAAATGGGAAGGAGATGAGGAGCACTGAGGATATGTACTGGGATTGGAGTAAAAGACAGAAAACTGTATTTGAACAATAATTAAAATAAAAAATACATTAAAATTAATAAAATGTATATTAGACATTAATAAAATTTTAATTATATTTTATTTTAATAAATCCGCATTAAAATATATTTTCTACTATTAACAGTGTATTTTTTCATAAAGATATTGAGGATAATGAAGCCATAATATGAAGATTTTGCTTTACCCACAGGGATATAGGTATCTGGAAAAAACATCAGCTCAAAATACATAAAAACAAGGTGGACAAATTGCAAGTCTGTAGCTTTCCTGAACATACCAGGTTTCTGAGTTTTCAGAACGAACACTTGACATAAAATCTGAGAGACTGGTATCCTCTGGGAGAAGTGAAACTAGAGCCCTCACTTAACCAGGGCAGATTCACCCTGAAACCAGTGAGAAGTGTTCAGATAGGATGACTGGTGAATAAGTAGAGAGTGAATGTTTACTGACAAAAAAGAATGAAGCCCCAGAAGTCTGAAAATATAGGAGTCCATATCCTCACATAGCCTTCCTATAAAACCTCACTAGGAGCTCACAGAAAAAAATTGCCAGAGTCCT
>PVKM010016531.1:0-26747 GCA_004027735.1 Carollia perspicillata
GCAGGCCCGTGCTCAATACACTGAGCTACACCAGCCAGGGCTGATTTTAGTATTTCTTAATAAAAAATTTATATCTGAGATGTGATTCCTTATCAATTTCATGTATTGCTAACTAAATAAAGCAGTACATTTTGTGATCATTTTAGGATGTGGAGAAATGTCTGGGCTGCTTCTAGGTGTTAAGAAGGCTTTGGACAATTGTTGGTACTGTGGATTCCTGAGCTATTTCTGCCCCCCAAAATCAACACATCTGTTTCCTGCCCTGGAGAAAAATTCTTTGCTCACCTGTAGTTTGACTTAATGTTGTGTCTTCTGACTTGTACTTGGAAAGCCTGGGTGACACATTTTCCTATAAATCTGGCTACAGTTTGTGTTGCACCAACTTGACCACTTTGCCTTATAAAAACACTATGAATTCCAGGATCTAATTGGCACAGGATTACTTTTCCACAGATGAAGCCAGATGCAGAGGCGAGCCCCAGTTGTGGTCTCTTAGCTGGCATTTTCCTGGTTTTCTTTCCTGCCCCCCAACAGCATCTCTGTAAACAATATTAGGAAATTGAGCAAAAATATATACATATATATTTGAGGGTTAGTTGAGCAAAATTTGAAGAAAGGCAGAAAAAATGTTATCTTTGCTCTTAAAAAGTTGTTCAAAGATGATCTTTTAGAAAAAATAACATCACATTTAACTTTATTAAAACTAAAAATATTACAATTTTAAATGTGCAGATTGAGGATAGAAATCTGGAGTTGACCCCGTTAGTGGAAAACAAGCAAGGCCATTAATTTCACATGTAAGTGAGAGTGAACAGGCCTTTTAGCCTGGTGGGAAATTACTTATTAGTGACTTTCGCCTGAACAATTTTAATAAAATGATACAAGTTTAAACCATTTTATCATAGAGGAAGTAGGTAATGGATGGCAAGAAAAATAAGTCCAGTGTGGTTAAATTTTATTGGAACCAAATTGGAAGAGAAAAAAAGATATTAAACCGAAGGGGTGGGGGAGGCATCATGGTCAAATAGAATAATTTTTCTTTATAATCAATTATTTATTAGAAAATACTGAAGAGCAATCGAAAGCAGGCAAAATTGGGTGGAATTCTACCCATGAAAACAGGTTAAATGTATGTTCCTATTTGCATGAAGGGTCAGTCTATGACACGGGATGGGTAGAACTCAAGTAGAAAACCACAGTCTTATAGCCTGTGTTATCAAAGGGGAGGGTTTCAGGCTTAGAGGGGTTGGGGATTAAGGAGAAGATTCTGAAAAGGATGAGTCCACAGGCGGGGAACCCCTGCATCATCATATAAAATGCCCCTGCATTGCAAAGGCACTGAGAAGACTCCAGTGGACTGATGGAGTGCAAAAGCTAGAGCTGAACGTATTTAGCTGCTGCTAAATTAGATTGGCTAAATACCAAGTGTTTGGAAAAACTGCAACTTTTATACAGTTCTGATGAAAATGCAAAATGCAATAAACCACATTCAAAAAGTATGAAAGTTTTGTTTATAATGTGAAATATCCACCAGGCATATGACTCAGTCATTTTATTCACAGGTATTTGCCCAAACAAAATGAAACGTATGTTCACGTGAAGACTTAGACATGAACGTTCATTGAAGTTTATTTATTTTTTGACTTAATCAGGTACATAACCTATTTTTATTGAAGAAATATACTTACAAGCATAAAGGTCATTTCACTTAACCCCACCCTTCATAGTTAACCAGTTCGCACCTAGTATGTATTTCTCCAGATTTATTTCTGTGCACATACATATGTACAATATTTTTCAAAAATATATGTTCATACTATGAATACCATATATACCGATAACCTATTGTCAGTTTAGATCTGCATCGTATTCGGTATGCATATAGCTCTGTATCATTATAACTGCACAGCCTTCCGCTTGATAGATACACCAAAATTTATGCCATCTCCATGTCACTGGACATTTTTATTTCATTAAGATTTCTATTTTGTACACAATGCTTAAAACATCTTTGTACCTCTCTTGGTATAATTATTTTCTAATGATAAATCCTAAACACGGAATTGCAAGGTCTAAGAGATTACGAGCATTTTTAAAACTTATGACTGGGGTGTCCCACCTGCCGTGCATGGGCCACACGCAGGATCGGGAGGATGGCTAGAGGTGCGGCCGAACACTAAATTGTAAATTTACTTACAACATTAGTTAGTTTTATTATTAAGTGCTAGTACTTAGATATGTACATTTTCTATATTAGTAATCACAAACTTGGGACCTCCTCGACAATTTTAAAATATCATCAAAAGGGCCGCTGCATAATTAGGGTTATCGTGTGAGGACCTTTATGCTTATCTGTGGTAGCAGATGTCACGAAAATCATCACGGACCTTTTTTTTGCTCATCAATTTTCATTAGCGTTTGTGTATTTAATGTGGCCCAAGATAACTGTTCTTCTTCCGGTGTGGCCCAGAGATGCCAAAAAGTTGGATCCCCTGAATCACGATGTTGTCGTTAATGTGTATCTATTACATCTTGCTTCTGAACAAATTCCCCTGTGTAGCCAGTGCCCAGCCTGCAGCCGTCGGCACAGGTGAAGACGGCCAGGACACCCCAGTCGACCCTCCTGCCCAGCTTGTCGCCTTCAGCCAGTTGAGGCATGATATTCTGGAATTCAGATATTCTCTCTGTATCACAAGGGCAATCTGGAATACCCTTTACTTGAGGGATATTTCTGTCAGAAATCCCCATAGGGGCAATTCCTCTGCCATGTCTGAGAATCTGTTGAGGTTCCAGGGCTATTTTAGTTTTTAACTTCTGGAAAATTTCATCTTCCCTAGATTCATGTTTTGCCATGGAATTCAGTTCTTCCTCAGGTTCTTCAGCCATGTCCTGTATAATCTCTGATTCATCTTTTTCAGAAATTTCATGTGTAATGTCATCTTCTGTTGCTATGACGATTTAAATTCTTGTAAATTGTGGTCTGAAACTGTATTGTCCAAATTATCCGAGTATGTGCAAGCCTGTCTATGTCTCCATCTCAAACCCCGTGTCTTGGTGCTCCTCATTGCAGTAATGTATCTTGTGCCATCTACAACGTGTTTGGGAGCCTAAACAGTAGCAAACCTTGCAGAGAGGAGCCTGGCCTTGATCTGGGGGCATGTGGATTCTCCCCATCTCTAGGGGAGGATCCTCAGAAGGTGGTTTGAAGGCAGAAAAGTAATTTGTCCTGGGCAGCAAAGTTATAAACACCTGTTGGGGAACTGCTCACTGCACAGCCTCCCTGTGCCCACCGCCTCTGCAAAGCCCACTGACCGCCTCTGCAAAGCCCTGCAGGGCCACCAAGATGATGCGCCACACCGTTGGAAGGCAAAAGTGGGCCATCTGACATCTTTATGTTTGTCAGCCAAGGATTAAACAAATTGTAGTGTACTCACTCATTACAATGGGTGTAAAAATAAACAATTATTAATACACCCAATAACATGAATGTCTCAATAAGTGAAAGATGCAAGCAATGAAACAGTATGTACTATATTATTGCATTTATATAAAAGTATATAAATTGCAAATTAGTCTATGGTAACGAAGAGTAGTCAGCAGTTGCCTGATGAGGGACACAACCTTATGGTGTGAGGAAGGGGCTGCAAAGGGCAAGAAAAAACTTGGCGGTGACACAAATATGTGTTACATTGGCACGTCGATAGCATCACAGATGAGTCCGCATGCCAAATCCTATCACACTGAACTCCAGTTACGTGAGTACATAACTATGGAAGTTTTTTTCTTTAATTACACCTTAGTGACCTTTTGCTTTAATATTTTTATATATTTTTTGGTTAAAACACATGCTACCAGCTTTACTTAATCTTTTCTCACTGCAAAGTTTAATTTTCCATGGGGGCTCAAAGGTCAACATTGGAGATTGGTCATCATGGACTGTATCAGACCCTAACTTGAACTATCGAGGCATGGGAGGCTGTTTCCCTGTTTCCATTCATCTGACGACAGCTATACTGATCTTTACACATTTTTCTTCACTAAATGTATTATCGTCCAGAAACTCAACGTGTGAAATGGTGCCACAAGAAGTGAATCAAAGAGATCCTTTAATCAGCATTGTCATCTTCCAGTTAACCTCCATATATTCACTACCAACATTGAGATGCATATTTAAATTAATTTAAAAAGAAACCATCACTCCAGTCTAAGCCCACCTTTCAGGTTACTAACCTGGGAGCCTAGTTACAAACATGGACTGAAAAATATGGGCCTGAGATTTTTAAAGGGTACTGGGGACTTTTTCTTACTCAAGCTCCTTTAATGAATACTCTGCCTTGGGTACCTTGAAAGAGATTTTGTGCCATTTATTTTCAATCAAAGAATTATTAAAAACTAAAATTCTGGCCACATTGTATATTGAAGTTTATTATATCTTAAAGTTTATGGCTCTCCAAGTGTGAGGACTAATAAAGACTACCAAATATAAAGTAACAAAATAGAAGAGCTTTGAAAAGTTATAGAAAAGAAATGATAATGAAAATCAGAAAAGCATACAGGGACCATTTGCAATGTAAATATTTTAAAATAAATTATTTTCTCAAAAATAGATATTAATTCCACAGGAGCAGCCCTGATTTTGACTGTCAGTGCTCACAGGGTACAGACTCTAGGATATAGTTAAACAAACAATAACTTGGTCAAACCTGGCTGGTGTGACTCAGTGGACTGAACGCTGGCCTCAATCCGCTTGTGATTGAGGGTCACTGGTTCAACTCTCAGTCAGGGCACATGCCTGGGTTGTAGGCCAGGTCCCCAGTAAGGGGCGCATGAGAGGCAATGGATCAATGTTTCTTTCTCTTTCTCTCCCTCCCCCTCTCTTGAAAAATAAGTAAGTAAGTAAATAAAATGGATAATTAAAAAACAGAATAGCTTGGTCAGAGGAGTTTTCACAAACTCATCAAAAGGGATTCTTGCTCCAGCCTTGCAGATAATGGACAGGCCACCTCGCCTGTGCAAAACTGTAACGGTCCAAGCCTTCAGGAAACTCCCTCCTTGGCGCAGCTGAGTAAAGAGTTCAAACTACCTCCTGCACTTGAAAAGTGCATTTCTAGCACTAGAGTTTTTAAAAGTCCTTTTTCGATAATGAATTCATTCCCATCTATTTCCTTTTTGCCAACACTAAGGGTGTGGATAATGTACTTATTTGGCAAGCGATATATGCTTTTTGTCTAGAATAAGCCAACTTTCATTATGATCTAGTAGATATTATATATCAGTATTAACTAACTTTAAATTTTATTTTTCACAACACTAATTATGAGAGGTACAGTTGTACTCATGTTTTAGATGAAAAATTATTTTAAAAATACGCTTTCCTTAAAGAGGCAATATCAGAGTCCATTTATAAAGCTCAAGAATCCTTAAATGATCAGATCATTAATATCACTGTCTTGGGAAAAAAGAAATGGTTTCACAGATAGAAACAAGGCCCAGTGCATCAATTTAATGGAGCAAAAATTTTACCGACTTTACAAAAATTATGCATAAGAATTTGGTCAGCATTCTCAGTTCAGATAGTTCTTGATGGTATTTGCTTAGTTTGCTAGAAGTGTTTTTATATAATTTATACAACTTAATCCTAACAAATACTTTATAAAGGTAGAGTGAGAAACATTATGATTAATCTTTTATACTTAAAAAATGAAGCTTAAAAATAGTGATGTTTACAACATATTTGTTAAACAGCAAAGCTTTGGGTATGTATATAACTTCGAAACTATAAGATGTCAGTTTTCCAAGAATTTTTAATCTTACTTTGAAGGAAAACATTGACATATATTGTTAATATGTAAGGAGCAAGCGCTTGGAAGCCATTATTATTGCAACCTCTCTGCATATACTACTTATCTCTAAAAACCTTGGAACTATTGACAAATTTACTCTTTTGTTGCAATCTCACAAAGTAGATTAAATGAAGAGACAAGCCCATTTTAAAGTGTGGAGATTTAAGGTCCGGGGATGTGATTTGCCATTGTTCCAATCTGAGATATGGCTGGGGAGCATCCTGAGGGTCCTAAGGCTTGCACGAGCAACCTTTGCAGCTGTGCCTGTGTGCACCGCTCTGCACACCTGCGTGCACAGGACTGGGAGCACAGTGGAGGGGCCAGCAGGTAACAAACTCTGCTGATAGGAGTCTTCTCTTAACAACACAAGGCAGTCTACACAATGCCTTCAAGAGTCAGTTTAGCTTGGCTTTCTAATTTAGTGAAATCCAAACAAGTACTTTTTAATATGTCCTTTCTTAAATTAGCACTTTCTCTTTTAGCTGGAATCCAAATATAAAAATGTGCTTAAAATTTCTTTTACCTTAGCAAAACTATGTAGAGGTTTTGCTAATATCTAATGAAGAAATCTATATAGAATTTAAAAAAAGTCCAACAATACAAAAATGGTATAAAAATAAAGAGGGTATTATATTAATCTGTTGTGAGGGGCATATTTACATAGAATTAGATGTTAGAAAAGAAATTAATATGCCATTATTTGAAATTATCTTCATATTTTTTCCTTTGGAGTAGGTTCTATATTTTTAGGGTTTGAGTAAGTATAGAGGAGAAAATTGCTTATATATAACTTTTCTATTACATTAAAAAACTGTATCACTAAGTTTATGCCTCTCACGGTTAGTGGGCAAGTGGCCAGGTCATTGCAGAGGGCAGCTGGCACGGACTGGCCTCATTCGATATTGCAGACATACTTTGTGAGCTTAAATTTACTGAAATTAAGAAAGTTTAAAATGGAAGAACAGGCACGGGAAAATCAGTGCACTTTTAATTTTTATTACAAACAATTATATTTTAATGTAAACTAAAATGATATTGCAGATTATATTTGGAGAAGGTCCTGCCATTTACACATTTAAAACACCAACTCGTTACTAATTAGATCATTTAAATTATTTCTTGAGGAAAGAGTCCGGGAGAGAAAGAAGAGTTGGTATTTTGCACTAAGAAGTTGCTGATCATCAAAGATGCCTGTCTGCTGATGTTACACTGAAAATACCAAAGTTTGTGCTGAGTGTATATATATTTGTGAACGTTTTTTTCTCTGGTACTGTCACTTTCACTTGTAAGGATAAATTTCCTAATTTAGCATTTAAATTGACTAGATTAAAATGTAGCCTCCCGAAAGTGTGTGTGTGTGTGTGTGTGTGTGTGTGTGTGTGTGTGTCTCCCTTGGGATTATTCTAAGTCTGAACCACTGTGTAGAAATGCGATTTTTCTTCCTACTCTCTCGTTTTAAAACAGCTCACACAAGTTAGGCAGGGTCTGCCAACTTTTTGGTTTATAATTCTCTCTTTGTGCTGTTAGAGGGGCAAAAGGGAAACAATGTGCCCTTTCTGATCTCCTCTATCATTCTGCATAAACTAGAAGGAAGATAAATAGAAAGAGGAAAGGGAGAAAGAAGGGAGAGGGAGAGAGGTTGGGGGAGAGAGAGAGAGAGGGAGAGAAAGGTCTTTTCATTTAACGGTTAGCACCTGAGAAAACACCCACTGGATGGAATTTTTTCATCCCTCTGGCAAACCTGCACATGGCCTTTGTTTGGGTTAGCCTGGATAGGGCTTTGTTTATGTGTGCTAGCTGGCCACCTCGGCTGTCTGTGACGATTTAAATTTAGGTCACTGTTTATAATTCAAGGTATGTGTGAAAAACAAACAGAGGGGATTGTTCAAAGGGAAAGACATTTAGTAAAGAAAAGACAGAATGGCTTTCTTGAATAAAATGACATTTTAAGTTATTTTTTTATGTCTTGATCTAGTTCCCCAGGGGTACCCTTTGGGGTCACCAATGAAGAGGAACTGAAAGAATCCTAAACATCCCCATGGGTCTCTATTGATTCTCCAGATGTATCTTTTCAAGCAGTTTGCCACTTGTGGAAAGGGAAACTATGCCTTCATTATTATTTAACTCCTCACGTTTTATCCAAACTATGTGTCAAATAAGTAATTTTTCCTTACTTTACTCATATGTAGCCTTCATTTGACTATAAAGCCTACCAAAGGTTGGTTGTTCAACTTCAGGTTTAGTTTAAAAATGTAAACGGCTGGCTCCTTACTTTCCTCTGTTCTATTGTCTATCACTCTTTATATGGTAGAACAATGATTATCCTTAAAGACTATGCATTCATCCCCGTTGTTTTGAGTTGCCCCACTCTTCATGTCTGTGGAGCCCCACACTCTCAGAGCTTGGGGTACCAACCTGCCATGAAATATAAACTCCAGACATATCGTTACAATAGATTTTCTCTAAAAGTCAGATTTGTACCTTCAATCTACCATGGAATTTATAGCACAAATAGATCCTTTGTTTCTCCTGTTGTAAAATAAGAAATTTGAGTCTCTTGAGTTCTAGTTTCTGGAAGAACAGCAGACGAAACAAACACTCAGCTAATGTTTAGCATCCATATGCTTCAATAAAGTGACCAGATGTCCTGCATTTGTCAAGAGGGACAGAGAACTGTTTTTTTTTTCTCTCTCACTTCTGATTATTTCTTTCTGAAAGCCTATCATGGATACATTTTGTAGTATTACTGGCTCTTCTTGTAATTCTTACTCATGCCTTGCTCTAAGAGTATCATAACTGAAAACCTTGTGCTTTGTTGTTGGGACTTGAGGAAAATAAAAGTTTGTCACCCCTTTGGGGTTCTGTAGTTTATTGTATAAAAACCTGTAGCAGAATTCTCATCGTGCCTATGTAGTCATGTAAAGTAAATTAATAATGTAAAGCAGGTGTGACCTGCTGTTTTAAATACTGAGCTTTGACACACTTTTTAAATCTTTTAAGCACTGAATTTAAATAAGAAAATGTGATCTCATTATACAGTAAATACCGTCAGGAAAAACTGTCTAAGAGTTGGAAATGGGAGCAAGAGATTACAGGAGGTCCTTCAAATGGAGTGCTGGGTGCTGTCTGTCAGGCTCCTCAACGCTCATCAGATTCTTAAGATGTGAGCACCTTTTTATTGATTAAATCAGGTATTTGTAAACATTTAGTCCCAGAATATCATGACATTCTTAAAAGGAAATCATCAACAAAATACAGTGACAAACCGAAGAATGGGAGAACATATTTAATAATATCTCTGATAAGGGGTTGGTATCCAAAATTTATAAAGAACTTACAAAACTCAACACCAAAAAAACAAGCAAGTCAATTAAACAATGGGCAAAGTACCTGAAGAGACACTTTTCCAAAGAAGACATACAGATGACCAATAGACATATGAAAAGAGGCTCAACATCACAAACCATCAGAGGAAGACAAATTAAAACCACAGTGAGATATTATCTCACACTTGTCAGATTGGCTATCACCAATAAATCAACAAAAAACAAATGTGGGTGAGGATGTGAAAAAGGGGAACGCTTGCACTTGCACTGTTGGGAAGAATGAAGATGGGTGTAGCCACTGTGGAAAGCAGTGTGGAGATACCTCAAAAAATGAAAAACGGAACTGCCTTTTGACCCAGCAATCCCACTTCTGGGAATATATGCAAAGAAACCCAAAACACTAATTTGAAGGAACATAAGCACCCCTATGTTCATTGCAGTGTTACTTATAATCACCAAGATATGGAAGTAACCCATGTGTCCATTAGTAGATGAGTGGGTTAAATAACCATGGGACATTTACGCAGTGGAATACTATTTGGCAGTAAAGAAAGAAGAAAGTTTTGCCCTTTGCAGCAGCATGTGTGGACCTGGAGAACATTGTGCTACGTGAAATAAGCCAGTCAGAGAAAGACAAAGAGCATATTATTTCACTTTTACATGGATTCTAATGAGCAAACTGAACTAAAAAAGAAAGTGGGGACGGACTCATAGATGGAGAGCAGGATGACAGCTATAGTGGAGGGGAGGTTAGTGGGTGAAGGGACTGAGCAAAAAGGAAAAAGGACTCATGGACATGGACAACAGTGTGCTGATTGCTGGGGGGAGGGGATATAAGCAGACTAAATGGTACTGGAAAAAGATACAGTAAAGATTAAATAAAAAAAATAACTGATGACCTCATAAATAGTTTTGTTTATATTGGTTTTATCTATTGATATTTAACATACACATAAAAACTAAGAAATTAATATATATATTTGTTAATTTATTTTAAATAACAATAATAAATCTATCACCTGTTAATACAGGCACTTGCTTTTTTTTAAATCCTCACCCAAGGAAATGTTTTTATTGATTTGATTTTAGAGAGAGAAAGAATGGTGGGGGGGGGAGAGAGAGAGAGAGAGAGAGAGAGAGAGAGAGAGACATTGATTGGTTGCCTCCTGTATGCCTCTTGCCTCTGGGGGTTGAACCCACAACTTAGGTATGTGTCCTGAACAGAGATTGAGCCTGCAACCTTCTGGTGTACAGGACAACACTCTAACCAAGTGAGGCACCTGGCCAGGGCAGCGCCTCCTTATTTTTATGAAAATGATTATATTTTCCAAAATAAAATGTTTAGGGGAAGAGCAACATTATTTCACAGTTTCGCAAATTTCCTTAATGTCTGTCTGGCTTGATGGAAGACAGCTGGATTCTCATGTCTGCTTCTGCTTTCAATTAGTTGCAGTCTGTTTTTTTTTTTTTTTTTGGTTGGAATACATTAAAAAAATCTAACCCCACATAGATATGTAGTTAGAAAAAGCAGGAGTATTTAAGAGCCCTTCCATATAATTTTGTATATTCTTCTTGGATATGACACCTTGGTGGATGAGTGGTAGCTTCTTGAAGGTTAGTGGCAATGTGGAATCTGAAGCCATACCAATCAGTTTCTCAAAGGGTTCCTTTTACATTTATATATCTTGTACTTTAAATAGATCACTTATGTATGTTGGATAATATAACATGGTTGTTTTGAAATATAAACACAAAGATATCCATCACACAAGGTTTGTGATAGAGAAGGATTGGAAATAACCTAACTTAGATTTTCCTTATAGAAAACTTATTAAACTGTGGGAATACCAAAAAAAAAAAACCCCACAAAGATTATCTTACATCCATTAAAATACTATGTGCATGTGTGTGTATCTAATGTCAGAAATAGATATAGATGGGCTACCGAAGAGTGGAAAATTTTGTTATAAAGCTGCATTCTAGCATAGTCATGCTCACAGAATTTTATATACACATGCCAGCATAGATAGGTAGATGAAGTTTTGAAGGAAATTTTCCAAAATGTTAATCACAAATATCTCTGGGTTGAGAGATTTGGGGGCTTGTTAGTAGAAGTGTATTTAAATTTTTATTGTTAGAGAAAACAATAAAGCTATTTTCTTATTGGAAAATGAAAGTCAGTTTTGTCTTTCAAAATAGAAAAGAATGCCTTTTATTTTGATAGTCAATCAAAATAAATTTGGCAAGAGCCCAAAGCAAGATGTTGCTTATGTGCCATTAGTAGAAGTATTAGTGCAACCTTCCTGATCAGAAATTTGGCTGAAAACTCTTAAATTTTATACTTGCTAATTTAACCAATTTGCTTCTACTAGTTAACTTTACAGAAATACTCAGAGATACACTTGGAGACTTATGTATTGGGTTGGCCAAAAAGTTCATTTAGATTTTTTGTACAATGGCTCTAATAGTGCTTACCGCAGTTGTCTTCAACTTCATTTGAAACAATTTTGTTAGATTGTATTGTGACAGCTGTCATATCAGCGTGCATTTAAAAAAATCAAAATCGGTAAATTTTTGTGCAGCCACTTTAATATTGAAGATGGAAAGAAATATGCAACTTTTTTGCATATTATGCTTTATTATGTCAAGAAAGGTAAAAACACAAAAAAAGATTTGTGCAGTGTATGGAGAAGGCTATGTGACTGATTGAATGTGTCAAAACTGGTTTGTGGAGTTTCTTGGTACTATTTTGCCCAAATAATTCTTTGCTGTGGGGCTGTCTTATGCATTGGAAGATGTTTAGCAGCACCCCTGGCCTCTATCCACTAGAAGCCAATAGCAGGAGATAGCTGATGTACTCAAAATATCCAAATCAATAAAGCTATTGGTGAAAATAGAAAATGTGTCTTTTACCTTGTGGAAAAAATGAATGGGCTTTTTGGCCAGCCCAATAAAACATTAATGCCAAACAATAGGAAATGATTTGAGTGTATTATGGTGTACCCACCTAACGTAATGCCATGCAGAGGATGTGGGAATCGCTCTTGCATCTTGCCTGTTTGCATGTCTGTAGCTACGGGCTGCTGGGATTCAGGAAAGGAAGCTGTAAGAAGTGGAGAAACAGGGGCCATGGCCTTCTTTTCCTCTTTCTGGTTGGTTCTATGGGATTTGTTGCCTTGCCATTTCTTTTTTGATCCTTCCTGGACTTCAAGTCTCCACTATTCTTTGTCTTTAGTTGCCTCCACTCTGGTTTATTAGTGACCTATGATTCCGAGGGTTACTTAGAGTTACAGGTGCACATTCTTCTGCCTTTCTTAGAATACTTTATTTCTGAGATTCTGAAATACTATTTCAAAAACTATTGATAGCAAGAAAGAATCGTTTTTGTTTTGTTTTTATTTTTAAATTTATTTTTAAGTTACATTTGAGATACAGTATTACATTAGTTTCAAATGTAGAACACAGTGACTAGGCATTTGCATAGCCTATGAAGGGATCACCCTGATGTGTCCAGTACCCACCTGACACTATACGTAGTTCTTACAATGTTATCGACTATTTCCTTATGGTGCACTTTACATTGCTGTGAATATTTTTACAACTGGCAATGTATATTTCTCAATTTCTTTCCCATTTTCACCTATCCCACCAGCCCCCCGTCCAGCACCATCAATTTGTTCTCTGTATCTATGAATTTGTTTTGGTTTTGTTATTCATTTATTTTGGTTTTTTTAGAGTGCACATTTCCGCAAAATCATATGGTATTTGTATTTCTCTGACATATTTCATCGAGCATAATTCCTTCTAAATCTTGTTGTTACAAATAGTAAGATTTTGCTCTATTTTATAGCTGAGAAATATTCCATTGTACACATGTACCACCTGTTCTTTATCTCGTTGTCTATTGGGGAACACTTAGATGGCCTCCATATCTTGGCTATTGTAAATAATGCTGCCATGAACATAGTGAGGGGGGGTAGAAAAAAGTTAGGGAAAGCTCCCAACGAGTGGAATGAGAAAGTAGGTGCGGACGTCATAGGCCAATAGGCCACTAGGTCTTCTCACCTCTGTGAGTGATCAAAGGGAGACAGTTTATGGCAAGAAACTCCTCCATCACAGCAGAAGTCAACAACAACACAAACCGGCTAAAACCAGGTCAATCCAAGATAAAGGAAAAATTGACCAGGAACAACCCCAAAGCTCATCTTATCAACATTATAAGGAAAACTGACATTATAAGTACAAGAGCGATCCAGGGGGTTGAATGCCATGACACTCTGGAAGGGACTGCATCAGGAACAAGAACCCCTGTCAGCCATTAAGTGGAGTCAGAATTTGAAGCCATGAAGTTCAGAAAAAACCCACCCATGGGAGCACGTACGATCCCCAGAACTGACTGACTGGGGCACACAGCTCACTCCCTGGTTGGCCCGAGTCCACTCGGACTTTCCCTTATTTCATGGGGAGGTGGCTGTGAGACTTGCAACCAGAGGGACAGCAGACGGTGGCACCCAGTAGTGGGATCAACCCCTGAGCCTGTCTCCAAGAACTCATGGCCTACCCTCTCTTTCTTTACCTAAATAAAATTTACTTTAGCTCCCAATTGGACTTGCCCTTGAATGCTTTCCTGTACGAATCCAAATCCTGGAGGTCCCAGACGGTGCCAGGGCAGGGCTGCCTTGGCGTGGAACGGTTCAGCGATGACAGGAGTGCATATATCTTCTCAAATTATTGTTTTTGGCAATACCGAGACAGAAGGAGAAAAACAAAAGGAAAAAAACATTTGGAAAGTCAAGTAGAAAATAATTTTTTATCTTAATCATAACTTTTCATCTTAATGCCACATAATTTTTCATCTTAATTATAACATTATTTTTACTGTCTAAAAACATTTCTACACCTCCATTGTAAAAAGACAGTTTCACCATCTCCAGACAATGTCTGATTTCTTTTCGTGCCTTACATTTTGTTAGTATGAAAAATCTAAATCTAAAGAAAATTTAAATAGATCTCTCGCTAAAAGCAAACAGGAAAAGCAGCAGCATAAAGAACAAAAATAAAATAGCTGTCTGTCACTGAAATAACTAGTAAAATATTGTTTTAATTTCTTGGCCTCTACAATAATATCTTTTGTTGTTGCTGTTGTTTAATTCATATGCACGAAAGGGGGATTTAAAGTGATGTAAATTTCGAAAGAAAATTCACAGGATTTGGGGTTTGGTTCATGTAGATTCACCCAGTCTAGTTTTGTTTAGGTTAGATTTCAAGTGAATCCAAAATTTCTAAACAAGGCCTGCTATTGCTGCCAATATTTGCATGGTTTGGAGTGTAAACTATTATTATCCCTAGTGATAACAAAAGCAAGCACTGTGCCTTTCGAAGTATTCACTGCACAAAAGTGCCTAATGACATTTTTCAACTTTGAAAGAGCTGCTTTTATGGTATATGAATTTGAACGTACTGAGCTAAAAGGCTGCTTTTATGAAATTTAAGCATTAATAAGATGGAAACAAATAATTTTAGTACTATTGAAAAATATGATCACTTATTATTATGGAAAAATAAAAAAGTATACATTTTTATCATGTGTTAAATCACACATATTTTTATATGCCATAACAGAATCTGAATACTATTGAGGAAATGATTTTTCAAAAAAGTACTTTGTTTTATATTTATGCATGTACATTTTTTCTCTCCACCACATTTGCTTTTATATTTTAACAGCAAACTACGTTGCTTTCTAGTTATATCTCTTATAATGTCGTGCTAAAGAAAAGTCCATGCAACCTATATGCAGAGTATACGGGATGAAGTCAGAGGCAGATTCATGATGAATTCATTGTATTTACACAGCACTTTATATTTATAAAGGTATTTACATATAGTGTTTCATTGCTCATCAAAACAACTGTGCAAATAGCATCTATAGTGATCAGATGGTCACCCTGTGGCCCAGATTGACTAAGAGTTGCTAGTTAAATGGGGGATTGGAGAAGAGCATCCCGCTCTCCTGACCTCCTGTCAGATGTTCTATTCATGACCACACTGAGGGAAAGGATCATTAACTCGAATACTGGAGGCCATCATGGCATGAATCCTCGCTCACAACTGACCTGAATTATTCTGATCTACAACTGTTTAAATTAAAATTCAACAAATAATTGCCCAATTTCATCTTATGCTGACTACAGAGACCTGGCCTTGGAGGGCCTCATAAGGGAATTTATTACTCAGAAAATAAAGAAAAGCTTTTATTGAACTGAATTAAAGTGATTCACTTATTTTTTCTTCTTTAGAGATCTTTTCATCGATTGCTATTTTAGAAAGTCCCTTAGGATATTCTTTATAAATGAATAAGGTTGATTTTGTGATAAAACTAAGTTCTACTGCCTGCTTTTTTCCTCCCTTGGAGAGCTTGGAACTTTTTTCTCTTCGTGTCTACTTTTACTTCGTCTGCACACCCCCAAGTAGACGTCCTCATTTTTTCCACCCTTTAATCTCTCTTCTGCTCATCTAAGATAGGCTTCCTGCAAAGATACATTTCAACCTTGTGGCAGGGTATTTAAAAGTAAAAATTAAAAAAAAAAAAAGAGTAATGTATTTAGTATTATTCCAGTATTGATTCTGCCTTTATAAGCAGCCTATATTAAACTGTAAAAAATTTATTTTAGTCAAATTTTTGATCAGTTCCTCATACTCTTGAAGAAAATCTTTTGAGATTTTACTAAGTGTAGGGTTTAACCCTACATACTAGGAATTAAAAGATGAGTAGACCCAGTCCATGATCGTGAGAAGACTTGAGTTGAGAATAATCTGCTAATTTAGTATATTGACATGTTTATTTCTGGCTTATTTCCAGATTTTTTACCAGAATTTTTAATAGGCCTTTGATTTAGCCATGACTCTGTGACTGACACTCTGCACAATGGAATTTCATTGGCTGCTTTAACTGGAAGGGAAGGGATGAGTTAGATGGACAGATCATGAGGCCTTCATGGGCAATAAAAGCCAATTTAATAAAGAATGGATTGCTTACACAGATTCAGTACTGTCGAAGGTGGAAAAGTTAGAGTTTGAAGAACCATGATTAGATATGTATTGAAGGAAACTACAACTCATTTTCTGATAGTTTGTGTGACTGGTTTAATTCTTATTTTTTCTTTTGTAAAAACTGGTTTGAATTTCCTAGCTTCTGTCACTGCACAACCTCTTTCTTCTTCGTTAAGAGGGATACTATTTTGAAGAACTTTATGTAAAGCATTTCAGACACATATCAATGCTAAGGTTTTTTCATAATCATTATTTTAGATTCGTTGATGAAATATTAAAATTTTGTCTAGATGTGAGGTAGGATTTTTTCCCAAGATTTCCAAATGGTTACTGAAAACAATGAAACCCTATATTTTATTGGCCAAGAGCTATAAGGGTTTGAACCTTTAATCAAGAATTGCTAAATGTTTCAGTTTATAAATTGTTTATAAGTTTACTAGGGCTCCCCACCCAAATCTGTTCCACTTGAATGTAAGGGCTGGTTCTCTGCTTACAGTACCCTAGACAGTAAGTACAGGCGTCTATGGTTCACACGTGACTGAATCCAAAATGAGATGAGGGTGATCTGATCGTGTGCAGACATGTTTAAACACTGCTGGTCTGGGTCCGCTCAGACTTTCTGAGCTTTCACTTGAGACGGAACCCGGAAGTGTGTTTTAAATGACATTCTATCTCCTCTTCTGCTTGTCTCTTAAAACCCTTGCCTGTCTCTATTAGCTGATACAACCCATAAAGTCTTCCAGGAGGGCGGGCAGGCAAGCACAGGGCTTGGTTCACAGCCAGTTTTGTTCCAACACAGTTGTATGAGTGCCACATTCATGAAACTAATGCTCTTTTTCTGGACCTTCTGCAGGATTCCAAGTTTTCTTCCCAGATGGCTGCGTGGCTTCAGCTGCACCAGCAGCCTGCTGCCTTTATCTGCCCAACAAAAGACACATCTGTTTGACATGGAATATTAGCAGAGCATTTCTAATAACAATACCAAGAAGCATGCAACTAGAGATATCCATGTAAAAGACAATCTTGTGAGGTTAATAGTTGGTGTGGAAGTTTTTTCTTGGCCATCCATCCTAAAAAATGATATACTCTATCTTTAACGTCAGGAGAATACATTCTTTCATGTAAGCATCTAATCAGTTATTGAAAAATCATTTGCTGGGAACCATTTACTGTGTTTGTCTCTGTGCCGGTTGCCAGAGATACAGAAACGAATGTCTCATTTCTACAGGCCATAGACTTGTAAACAAGCACGAGACAGATGAGGAGAGTAACAGAAGAGGTGAGAATAACCAGCATCGTTCTGAGGAGAGAAAACTGTAGAAGCAGGTAAGGAAGATACACGGAGGAAAGACTTTTCGGCTGAGCATGTGCTGGTTTTTATTTATTTATTTGTTTGTTCTTGTTTCTCATTGTCTCCTAAAGTGAAGGAAATTTACCTGACTCAATTCATAACATTCATAGTTTTAACTACACATAAATGATCCCTTTTAATCCCTCCAACAAATGTCTGGCAGATATGTGTTATTCCTTTTACATACGAGAAAGTTGACCCTCAGTGATTCAGTGACTTACTCAAGGTCACATAACTAGTAATTGGAGAAACTGTAGCTAAAATACTTGCTTGGCACCAATTCTTCTGCTTTTTTCACCAACATGCTGCCTCTACCTAATGGTATTTTGGCTTCATAGCCGTGATATTTCGTGACTCAAGGTCAGATCACAACTGATTATCCAATTTGATTTTAGTTGATCCAAATGCAAAAGAATGTGCTCTTGTTTTTGATTGCAAGTATTAAAAGAACAAAGAAAGTTATACAAGTGATGTTTATTGTGTAATTATTAAACACCAGGCCCAGTATTTGTATTGTGCTTGAGCGGTTTAGCTCACCATAATTTTATAATGCAGCTGCTTCATTTCCATTTTACAGATAAGCAAATTGAATGTACCGTGGAGTAATGAAGTTGCTTGCCCGATGGTGCACACTGGGCGTGTAGAAAGAAGCACTTGGATTTGGTCCTAGCAGTCTGATTCCAGAGCTCAGGGACTTTACCACTGTGTTCTACATCTGGTAAGGCACAACTTCAGTCCATTCTGTGATAGTTCAGGAATTAACGAAATAGATGATCCAAGCTGTTCGGAGACCGTTTCTGGACTTTTAAAAATATGATTATTCTACTGTATAAACCTGAATGAGAAGTGGAAAAGATGTGGTATTGGGAAACCTACACCCTGCTTCCTATCCACACGCCACTTTATATCCCCACTCCTGTCTGTTTGAAAACACAAGACGTTGCAACGGCTTCAGATTCATGCATAACACAGTGCATATTAGTGAGGGCTATTTAGATAGCAAAGCAAGTGTAGTGAGGGTGAGTTGGACGCTCTCACATCCACCCCTTCTGGTCACATTGTCTGGTAAGTGCTTTCCCAAAAATAGAGCCGTAATACTCTGGTCCTATCACTTGGCTCACCTTCCAGATTTGGTCAAGAAGTAGGAGGATCTGTCTCTTCAACATTTCAAATTTGTTTGTATTTTTCTGTCTTCAAAGGGATTCTGGGTTTTTCTCTGCAGAGCATGTAGGAAAAAGAGGATGAAAGTTGGGAGGAAAAAGAGAAGTAAGAGAGAGTATAAATTCCAGGAGACTGAGAATCAGGGTGCTTTTTTGATGCAGGACTCCGAATTGGGTTTCATGGAGTGCTAAATCAGAGTGTGGTCATCCGGTAGAGTTAGAGATGACTGAATTCTCAGAGGAACATTACAGTTGGTGTGGCATTTTACACAGCAAGAAATATTAGTGCTGAAAGGATTTTGTGGAGGGGTCAGCCATTTAGTGCAGCGAATGTGCTGGTTCTTGTTCATTAAATCAAACAAACAACAACAACAACAACAAAAAAAAAGCCCAAAATATAAACACCCACTATGATCCTTAAAATGGACTTCTAGACTATCCGTTTTAAAATTATTTTTACAATAATGCAATATAAAACTTTTTATTTGATAAGTTATCTTTTCTTAGCATCATGCTGATATAAAATTAGAGGGACAATTAGAGAAGCTGATAGAAGGGCAAGGGATGTAGACGCTCTGTGAAGATTCTTCATCCAGTTACTGGGTTGTTTCTCTCTGTTCATGTGACGAAGGTCAGGGATCTCACTAGAGCTGAAAAATTAAAGGGGTACCCTTCGTCCCAATTGGAAGGCCAGATTTTGTAGCAATTATAGTACATGGATCACATAGAAATGGACAGGCAGAGGACATACCCAGAAGCCCATTCACCTGACAGAGGAGTGTGTCAGCCTAAGGATGTGAGAGGTATTCCATGGGTCAGGATCAAAGAACAGATCTTGAACCTAAGAAGAAAGAAGACTATTGTTGGCCCAGGGCGGCGCTGGGTTTAATCAGATGCCTTATATTGAAGGCATATACTTATGCTGAAAATAAATTGAATATTGAAGTTCTTTCTGAATATTAAAGTTATTTCCTGCAGGCATGGTTTTCCTAATAGTCAAATCAATAACAGCTAGTTTCCTAACCAGGTAATTCAGGGTAGTCATGTTAGCAAAAAATGAACATGCCTCACAAGTTTTCTTGATAGTGGTAAATGTCCACATTCTCAAGCTCTTATTATGAAATTAGTTCTAAACTTTTCAATTCTGTTTTCTGTTGTTGCAGGATAGGACATGAATCATATTTAATGTGGGAGGGCTATTTACCCCAATTAATTCAATATTTTTATTATTTCAATGTTTTTCAATTTTTCTACTCATCTTCTGGACTGGTTAAGAACTTCATTTTCTGGGACTAGTTGGCTCTGGAATAATGCTTTCGGAAAGGTGCATGGACTATAACATTGTGGCTTGCTCCCCGCAAACAAATACGTGTATACATTAACATGAACTTGAACAGCCGGCAAGTACCTGCTTAGAAGTTGTTTTCATTTTAAAATAAAACATGAGACTAACTGAATTACTGTTGATTTCAGTTTAGTTTTTTTGGAACTGCAGAATTATATTTTTTGCTGTCATTATATGAAAGTAATTTTTAAGGTGTTAAAATAGAAATATATATCTTAATTATTAGTGCAAAATTTAAAGAACATTTTTTAACACCATCAGAGAGAAAAGCTGAGAGAAAAAGGCCATGGCGGGAAGGGGCACAGGATGACAATTAGAGAAATGTGATAAGTAAAGGGAAAGTGTGTGTATAGATCTGATTTCTGAATTATTCTGCTTTGTTCTTCCACAGAAACAGGAAGTGCTGTGTCACATGAAGTCACTAAGATAATAAATTCTCATATCTTCTTGAGGAAAAATTATGTAGAATCTAATTAAAAAATAATGCGTTGATCAAAACAGGAGATTAGCAGAGAGCATCATTGCCTTTGGTCGTTCTTCAACATCACCTCTGATGCCAAGGTTATTAGTCACTCATTTGTAATGAGGTACCTCATCTCCTATGTCAATCACCATGTTGAAATCCCCAAAGAATCTATACTGCTTCCCAGAGCACCAACAAAACACAAAGATTGACATGCCCTTGTGATCAAGTTGTGTACAAAATATATAATACATTCACCTAAAATGAAGTCATTTTATATCTCTGTCACTAGACTTAATTGGGTAGTTAGGTGACTTACAAAAAAGTTTTCTTTGACGAATTTAAGGTAAAGTTAAACTCAGAATCCTCCTACCAGGAGTGAGATTGTAAAAAGATAAGCTTTACACAGAAAGCAATGTACTGATCCTTTCCAGAATCTGCTTCTGTTTCTTCAGGTATTGCTTTTGGGTGAAGTGTGCTTTCTCTTACCTTCTCCTACAGTAGAGTTTCAGTTGTGCTGATGACATAGTAATTCATAGGAGAGACATCCTCTCAGCATCCTCAGAACCCGAGCAGAGACAGTAAGGTCAGTCCTGTGGTAATCTACTGTTACATACCCAAGATACAACGATGCCAATAGAGTCAGCATGATTATGCACAGACTCGACTGCAACCACGAAATATCAAAAGTAGGAATGACAGATACTCAAGTTAAAAAGTGAAAATTCTGAGGAAAAGAGAAAAAATACCAAGGTATCCATTGAACTCTTGAAAACTTTTTGTTTAAATTGATTTTTTGAGTTCAACTTTTTTCTGTGGTCTTTTTTATTTTTTTGTGTTGGGCTTGAAAAAATATTTTCTACCTTAAAATAGCGACTTAGTGATGTCAAATAATCATAAAGTAGTAGATATTTAAAGTGAAAAAAGAAAATTTAGTCACCATTTAGCCTATTTATAATAATGACAGATCATCAGAATTACCTAGAACCAGCCACACATGCGTGTGTATGTACAGGGTCTGGCAGAGGTGATGCCTGAGTGAGTGTGGTTGGTAGGGTGATAATATGGGTATAATAATGTATAGCTTTAATTTGAACATTTCACCTAAAATGTCATATGGTATGCTTGAGGGTGATATTGTTATGTTACAGAAGTACATGGTTATGATTTTGTAATAAAAGATTTTGTGATAAGAAAGGGGCATTATTTGTGCCAGACCACGTGTGTGTAGATATATATACATATACACATATATTAAACCATACAACTATAATGTGCATATATACGTATACAGGTTCTACATATACATGTATATGTGTGCGTGTTGTTGAGACTCACTGTTGGAGATTCAGGTCTAATTCAGTGGGTCTGGAGACTGGCAAATTGAGGTTTCCAATGACCAGGCTGCTTTGGAAATCACTTATGTCACAACTTCCATAACTTTGCATCTGAAGCAACTGAAGGCGTACACAGATCGGCCAGACTACCAATTGTCACACAGCCAACAGATAGCAGTTAGGGATAAAACCCAGGCTTCCCGATTCTTGACTTTTTCCATTAACCCAGACTTCTTCTTCCTGATGTTTTATGAGAAATGGCTAATCCCATCTGTCACTTTACTTACAGCTTTCTCTAGTTTTTGTTTCATAAAAAATTATTTATGCTGCTGATTCACTACTTAGCCTTTAGGAGTAACCTGATATTGTGTTTGTACATAAAAATAAAGCTGTTAACACTTGGTCTCTTTGATTGGAAATGATTTTCATATGTTTTCTTATTTCCCTTTGTTAAGATTTATCTTCTAATTGTTTTTTTTTTCACTTCAAAGTTAAACTAGTTAAATCTAGAGACAAGCAAATTGTTTATTAAACTGACTTGCTTAACAGTTTCAGAAGTCTGCCAATGAATTGTTTATTGAGAGGGTTGTGTTCTTTCTTCCTTTCTTTCTCACTCTCCTCCCTCTTACAATCCCCAAAGGGATCGGCAGATGTGAATAGCTGAAATGTAATACACTGACTTGGTTGCCTGGTACACGCGTGACTGCCCTCTGTTGGGTAAAATTAGATCTGCTCTAAAATGTTAGATTGTCTTGCCCTCTAGCGGTTCGGGCAGAGGATAGTAATGAGCACACTGGAAAACTGCATGAAGGACCAGGTAATTATTTCTTAACTTTACATAACAAAATTCAACCAAAAGCCTGATTTAATAATAACTGTAATTTAAGAAGCAAGAAATAACCATGATCGTGCCATAAATTTTATTTATGGATAAATCAATATAATCATTAAGTGAAGTTAAATGAATGTGTTTTATACAAAATGTGAATTTACGGTTACTTTTTATACACAATTCAATTTACCACTTCTTTAATTGTAAACTAATGGGTCATTTTTTTGAAAATGGAATTTCTTGAACGAGAATGAATCTTATTCACTATGGTTTAGATTCTATAAACTGAAGAAACAGCCTGAAAAAAATATTTTAAATTAAAAAAAATCCTCTCATTTTTAAAGAAAAGATACCTGTGACTTAAAATATAAAAATTAAGTTGCCTATATTGAATTTACTGCCCTTTAACCTTAAATACAAACTTCATTATCACTCATTTAATTAATTCATTCAACATTAATTAAGCATAACCCACTTTTTTCCAGCTCTCGAGTGAATAAGAAATAAATAAGACTCAATCATTAGTAACCTACCGTAATTAGATTTGAAGATTCTGGCAGGGTTGAGTCTTATTTCTAAAGATAATTATCTTTCCATTTGTTTTATCACCCTAAATTTGCCCCTTCCTTGATTCTTACAAAGTGAATTGTTTTCTTGTTTATCATCTCAGTAACTCACCTCTGACTCCTCAGGGTAAAGTATGGAACCTGAACCACGATGAGCCTTTAATAGATCTTTGTTTCTAGCACCTCTCCTAACTTTTACTTCTTCTCTTGCTTCTCCTGGTGTCTAAGAAATCCTTAAACACTAGCATCAAAACCTGCACTGAAAGGTAAATCAGGCATCTATTGCCTTAAAATAAAGTTAGTGACTTCTTTACTTTAAAAAAAATTGTATTATGTATACACACATACATAAAGGATAGGTATTCTGGAGGAGACAGGGCAGCTATTCTAACCCAGTTAAAGGGATTACCCTATACGTATTTGTATTCTTTCCTTAAAAAAGTTTGGCCTTCTCACTTCATAAAACCATACGCCTTAATACAGATAAGCTACCTTATTATTTTTCCCTGTTCTGTCCATTATTTTCACTTTTCCAAAATCGTATTTGCTCATTTAAAAAACTAGTTTGGACACCAAACCTGAACTTAAGCCGAAGAACTTGTCCTTCACTCTGGGTACCAACGGGAGTGACACTCAGCCAGGCACGGTCACACTGCTGGTGCCCAGCCGGTGTCTGGGCCCAGTCCATTGCTGCATCTGTTCCAAAGAGTCAGCACTTACTAAATATTTTAATGATCACTATAGGGCGACAGAACTTTTTCCTTTGTCCACACCAGAGCTTTCTCTGTGCTGCCCCCTCTTTCTAGAATCACTCACCTTCCCAGCCATATTAGACCTGGTCGTGTACGTACATGTTATTTGGTGACCTCTAGAAACTCCAGGATATAATGGATCAATAACTTCATTTGTGTAGTTTGTAAAAACACTGTTAAGTTGCTTACTATGGTCCAGCCTACTCCTGAGCACTGGAAAACTTCAGTTACACATATTGGTTTTTAATTAAAAAAATAATTGTTAAATTTGGTTTGTACTTAAATTTTTTACCATTAATTCTTTGGGGGGATCATTTTTTAAGTCAATGTTACCCATTCCAACTAGGTCCTTTTGCATATTATCTTTTATATGTTCTATCTTTCTACACTTTCTGGAAGGTTTTTTAAAAAATATTTCATCTTTCAGTTAATTAATAATCTTTTAATAAGTTTTTTAATTCATAGATTGTTATTTTTCATAACATGCCATTCTAATTTTATGGTCACTATATTTTCTTTAGTCTCTCTGAAAAAAATTTGATTTTAAACAAGTTCTTATCATCATGATACGAAATTATACATTACTGTTGGTTTTTCTCTCTCATGTTGCAGATTCCTTCCGGACTATGTTGAACACCAGTTTTCTGTTCTCATTGAAGAAGGAATGAGCACAAAGCTCCGTGCACGTCCAGTTCAGCAGACCTCATGTTGGAGTGAGTGGGTGGGAGCAGCCGTTCAACCAGGAAGCTTCGAAATGCCAGGATAAGGGGGGCTTAGCTCTGCATGTTTTCCACTCAAAGGGTCATGCTGGTTGTCCAGAGAGAGATGATGCAATTTTTAAAGAGAAGAACCGTGTGATTTTTTTTTCCCGTAACTAAGTTCCTGGTAGCAGGGTTATACTTGTGGTGGAAGGCGATTTCTACCCTCTGCTGACCTTGAGGTCAAAGAAAGACAAAGAAAGAGAACACCAAATACTTGTTTCGTGTGTGTGAAGAGAAAATAGAGTGGCAGAGAATAGTACAGCAGTGCTGTTTTAATTCCCTTTGTGTTCTCAAAGCCTGCCCATTGTACTAAATGCACTGTCTTTATTTGAATCCAATGATAAAAATCTGAAAGTGTTCTCTGAGGTCATCTTGTCAAACTTCAGTTTGGAGGTTGGAATTCCTTCTATACCATTTTACTCAATCTGCTTACAGAATATACTTAATCATTCTCACTGAGTACTTCATGAAGTACAAATCACTGAAAAAAATATGCTTTGTTAGAAAATCCTTCTAATTTAGGAATAAATTCAGCTTCTCTTTTTGTTTCACCTACTAATTTTAATTTATCCATTAAAAACATGCATTTCAGGGAACCCTGTGAACACCTGAAGTTGTATATAAAAGTAATTTTATATGTGCATAGAACCATTTTCTGGGAAGAGAGACCATAGGTTTTATTCCAGATTTTTTCAACTTAATTTGCAAACAAGGAAAAGGCTAAAAGTCACTGATCTCAAAACCGTGCAGAGAAAGGCAGCTTCCTTTAATTTCTGGCAGTTCTCCAACTACCTAAGAATAACTCTAATCCATTTTTGTTTTTTATATTTAGACAATGAAAACCTCAAAGTCATTAAATAGCATGATACTGCAGCTATTTGAATAGGATTCAGATTTTAAAGAGCTCAATCTAAAGTTATAAATTTTGTTCGTGTCCATTATCCATAAGTAAAAAGGGTCATTAGTAAAACAAAGCAGTAAGTTCAGCACACTCTAAGTGATAGGAACTAGAGGTTCATTGTCTTTCTGAAGAAGTGGAACGATCAAAATAATTCAGGGAATTTTCTGTATGCTCTAGTGTTAAATCACCACTCTTGTAAGCTTTTCAGTAACAAAGGGTAGGATCAAATCAGTGAGATTTTTGCCTTCACTGACAAATACATCACACTATTTATAAAAACCACTGTAAAATCTGGAGCAATTTTTAGAAAGAACACAATTTTTGGACAAAATTAGCATGGCTTTGTGAAAAGTATCACCATTATCAGGACTTTATGAAACTTCAAGTTAATTTCAAGTTGATTTTTATACCATGTAATTTTTCTTTGTTAAATTATTTAAAAAATAAATGCTAATTTTAATATAAATTAGAAAAATTGGATAAAGCAAATGTTATGTAAGTATCACTACCCAGTGTATCAACGTTAAGATTTGGGTATATATACTTTCAGAATAAAATATATTCTTTAATCTTTTTAGTTACAAACATATTATGAATGTCCTTTCAGGAGAGTGAATATAGACCTAACATTTTCTTTTCCATTAAAACATGGCATTCCATTGTCTAGATATGCCACAGTTAATTCAATCTGTTTAAATAGACATTTTGTTTCCAGTCTTTGCTTTCATGAACAACAGTGTAATACAAACTTTATGCATGTATATTGTGATTATACTATACAGACTGGCAACATTCCCTTGAGGCAGATCCATACCCCTACCCAGAGTATGTTAGAACCTTCCCCCCTTCGGCATACTCGGGCTAGACCAGGGTATCCTAGCACATACTAGTTTTTACAGATTTGTTAGGCAAACCGTGGTATCTGTCCTTGTTTATGATGCTTTCTTCCTTTTTGGCAGAGATGCAGCTCATTGCAAAGACCACTGTTTACATGCAGAGGTAATAACAGGGTCAATGCGAGTTCTCCTGGTTTTGAAGCTTGTGATTCCATGAATAA